>PVJH01002603.1:0-163892 GCA_004026705.1 Nesogale talazaci | reverse complement strand
GTCCGGCGCCTTGGTTATAAAGCAATCGCTATCTCCGCGCACCCTTCTTAGCCAGGCCCATCAGGAGAATGAAAGTAGTCTGGTGGGAACCATCAAGGCGATGCCTAGAAGGTCCGTGTTGCATACTAGCTCGCTGCATTGCAGAGCGAGCGGAGGGACAGGGCTGACGGAGACAGGAGCAAGAGAACAGCCTAGGGCTCTTAGGCACGTCCCTGGGAGCCAGGCCCTGCCCTCTGTGTTAGCACACGTGGGTTTCAGAGAGACCCCTTGACAACAGACAGCACGTCCCCCTTTTACACAAAGGAGGAAACGGAGATGGCGCGGAAAGGGAACTGAGACACATCGAGAGATGGTTGTGGCCGTTGCCAGCTGCCCGTGGGAAGGCCAGGTCTGGATGAAGGGCACACAATCCGCCCAGCAGCCGTGTCCAGTGCACTCTGCTCGGCACCCCTGCAGCCTTCTTCCCTGCGGCTGAAACCTGTCTCAGCTCAGCACCAAACGAGGGCGTGGGCCCTGGGTGTGGTTTGCTTATTCGCTTCTGTTGAAAAAAAACGTGCAGAGCAAAAGGGTTCTCTCTTCAGCAGTGAAGGCACTTGGCATCATGCGATGAGGTGAGCTGCAATTCCCTGGGTACAGCAGCAGTTGTGTCACATCCTTCTGGGCTTCCTGCACCTGTGTCATTGTCATCGTCGTCATCATCGTCGCCGTTGTCATCATCATCATCGTCGTCATCATCATCGCCTGCCCTTCTGTCCTGACCTCTGGGCTGTGTCTGGGGAAAATGATGCCCTGTAGGTTGTGTGTGGTTCATTGACTGAGGGCGGGGGGGTGGGGACAGATTTTGGTTTGAAGGTTCAAGGGCCACAACCTCTGGCCTCTGTCACAACCATAAGTCTGGGTTGACCCTGAATGCAGAGCCACGGTTTCTCCCACACTCGTGGGCATGATCAGACATGGCGGAAGTAGGAGCCGGACACCCTCCTGTTCCGTGGTCTCTGGGTGGGGGAGGCTGAGTGAGGTTCATGCGGTCCATTCGTGCTTCAGTCTTTGATTTCCAATGCTCTTCTTCACTCCAGAAGGTCAGAGGGCCTGTTAGACACCTGCCCACCAGTTTTTCAGACCCAGCCACTAAACTGGAATCACACGCAGCGCCACGAAGCCGACTCTGACCGATCCTGATGCTGTTGGACAGGATAGAACTGCCCCTCTGAGTTTCTGAGACTGTAACTTTGTGCCACATTGGACAGCCCGGTCTTTCCAGCAGGTGGTGGTTTCAAACTGCTGACCTCACAGCATCAACTGTGCCTCCAGGGCTCCTGCCCCAGCCGATCAGATACTTAGCAGGAAGACATCCAAGAGGGGCCCTCTCTTCTCCAGCCCTATGCAAACATTCAAGACCCCACGCTGTCCAGCCGCACGGGGAGGTCCTGGGGCCGGGTAGACAGGGGGAGGTCAGCCTTCCATGGGTGCCATCGGGACCTAAAAGGAGGAGGCCACTGACCCCGTTCCTTTCTTGCCACCACGAGAAGGCCACGAGGACTCAGCTAATTCTGTATTTCCCTCTCTGTAGACGTGGGATAACTTGAGCAGGAGCCCCTGGAAACACAGACCAAGGAAAGCAAATGCCCAGTCAGTGGCGGCCACATCAGAGCGAATGAGACGTGTCTGGTGGGCGCAGAGACGCGAGCGTGGCCACAGGGCTCGTGGGAAGCAGCGGTCTCTCTCGGGTGGCAAGTGCCGGGCGTTGGGCAGGCTGGGTTTCCACTTCCCTCCCGTCTGTACTCTCCGCTCTCTGGGCCTCCTGCTCACAGAATCCGTTATTTGAGTCAATGATCCTCCTGCCTCCACCCCTTCATCTCTCATTTGGGCAAAATACCGCCCTGGAGGCGGCCAGCAGTTACGTGCTCATGTCTGGAGGCCGCGGGCTCTTGGCGGTGAGGGGGATGTGGTTGGACAGATGTGAGATGGTCCAATCCCAGATGTCTTCTCCAAGCGCTCCTGGGGGTGCGGGGAGGCGCATGATGGGAAGTATTTGTAATGCTCAGCAAACGTTCTCAAAGTGGCCCCCAGGAACACGCGTGGTGCGACTGCTAAGTGACGCAAACGCTCTCTTCAGTTATAAATGAACTTGGGGACTGTGGAAATACCCCCAGTGTCTGTGAGCCAGAGATATCTATTCATTTCAATCTGTCAATATCCACAAATGATTCTGAGGCGTCTAAAGCACACAGACCCTGGAGCGGGGGGACAGCTGGCTTCCCAGCCACCCCCTCACCCCCACCGCCCCCGTCAGCTCAGCTGCTGCCGCTGCCGCGGGGCTGCGATGATCTCACAGGTGGGATGCCTTCCTGCTGGACTCAAACACATTTAACTCAATCAATGGAGTTATTGTTCTGGGGCCAAATGTCTCCCTCTCATACCCTGGCTTTTATATGAGCGCGATATTAATTTCTAGCTCTGAGTGGCAGAATCCTCCCAGCACTATAAAGAGAAGGAAGAAATAAGAAGGATGCCTGCCCAGCACTCCCCTGACACAGCTTTTCATTTTGCCAGTCACGCCTCAGAAGCGGGGAGGATGCGGAAAGTTCTACAGCTGATCGATGCAGGACGGGGGCCTCCCACCCTCGGCCGTGCGTATGGGGTACGACTCCTCAGATCCACTTGCCCCCAGTCCTCTGGGCACCGTGTCCAGCGAAGCACAGCCCAGAGGAGGCTGCCCTTCTCCAGGCTCTGCCCTCCGCCCGTAGCACGGGGCAGTCTGGCTCTGGTTCTTTCCCCATCACCAGTGAAATCTGGACGCACACACCTGGACGTGAAGCAAACACGGGGCCTGTGCTCTCCCTCCTTATTCTGCAATCAAACACGGGGATGCTTGGCTCCAGGTGCTGCCTTGTTTCTTGGAAAGAGTGGAAAAGCCCTCACCTTGAGGAGCCAGCTCATCCAGGACTAAAATCCAGGGTGTTGACTCCGGGCTAGTGACTTGAAACACTCACTGACGAAGCTCGAAGCTCGCCACCTTCAGGATGGGTTGAACCTCCAACTGAAGGAATCGGAAGCGTCACCATTGGACCAGTGGACAACCTCATGCATGAACTTGGGAAAGAGTGACGTCTTCAAGGAGCTTTATGTTACCCTGCCATACAGTTCTTCGTGTTGTGGTGACCCCCCTCCCACCCCCAACTAGAAACTTATTTCCTCCATTGCTACTTCATCGCTGTCATTTTGCTACTGTGATGAATTGGGTAACCCCTGTGAAAGGGTCGTTTGACCTCTCAAAGGGGTCGTGACCCACACATTGAGAACCACCGATGTAGAGGGTCAGCTAAAAAAGAAGACGGTCATCGAAGAAAGATTGACATGGTGGTTGCAACAGCTGGCTCACACGCAACCATGACCTTGAGACGGGAACAGGCCCAGGCAATGTCTAGTCCTATTGCAGGGCCTGGGTTTGCTGTAAGTCAGCACAGATGCCACAGCACCGAGCCACAGCCCTAGTCCTCGGGAGTTGCTGGGCACTGCCCACTTACCAGTCAGTAAGCTTGGCTGCTAGCCCAACAGTTTGGAAGTTGGTGACCACCTGGAGGCTCCTGGGGAAGAAAAGACCTACTCCCCATGGAAAACTCAGTGTTCCCACAGCCCCTGCGTCTCTGTATTCACCACCTCCTCCCCTCCAGTCCCCCGAGCCTGGGCTCTCCACAAGGTGTGTGGTGCCAGGTCCTGACGTTTGCTTTCATGGTCTTTAGCAGCTCTGGAGGCGTGGCGGTGAAAGCATTTGGCTGGTGATCTTAAAGTTGCTGGTTTGAGGTCACCGTCCCCTCTACTGGGGAGAGCTGTGGCAGTCTGCTTCCATAGAGATCTATAGCCTCGGGAACCCTAGGGAACATTCCACTCTGTCCACAGGGTCACAAAGAGTCAGAATGCGTGCAAAGGTGGGTGTCAGAACGTTGTCCATGTGCGGAGGACCCCGCTGGCATGCCCCTCTGCCCCGCTAGCACGGCACTATGCATTTCGGTGGTGCCTGGTGTTGCTGGCTGCCTGAGCCACCTTCATCCAATGCAGAGGGACCCTGCAGACAGTGGAGTCCACACTGCCCAGGTAGCATCGAACCACACGGGGTCCCCTCCTGACAAAACAGTCCTTCAACCCTCTTCCTCTCCTTCCGGTGACATGCAGGAGGAAGCCATTGGGGGGGTTGAGATAGATTTGAGACCTCTGACACTTATGCCTCCTCCTTCTGCGTCAGAAGCGCAGCGGCAGGCACTCAGCTCCGCGCCCCTGCCTGGCATTGGGATCGAACTAGGAACCACACAGTTTAAAGGCTGGCTACCACTCGCAGCTAAAGACTTCTGGTGGTGCATTCCACTGAGCCAGGACTGCACCCGTGACCCACGTGGCTTGGGTGTGGGTTTGGAGGGGCGTCTTCATTTGTCGATGCAGCCGGCTGTCTTCACTGATGTACTTCTTCTCATGCCCACCTCTAAGACAAATAAAGGTCAGGCTGTACTGGGGGCCGGGGGGGCTTCAGAAATGGGAAAATTCCTTCATCTCTTATCCCAAGAATGTTTCCTTCCCCTCACCGCCTCCTTTGTGGAGCCCAACTCATGGGGGCTGGGTGAGGTGGTGCAATGGGGGTTCATGTGGATCCCAGCCTGTCTTCAATCTCTACCGGGAGCCCAAACACCTCCACTCCCCAGGCTCCCTGGAGAGTGTTTCATATGCAGTGTGTGGCCAAGTGAAGCTGCCCCCCTGGCAGAGGCTGACTCAGCAAGAGCCCATCTTTGCTGTGGGGAAAGGAAGTCTTCTTCCTACCAGTCTCAGATTTTGCTTTTATCTTTTCTACCAAGGGTCAAAGAATTTTTGCCACGGACCCCTCGGAGGTATTGTTTTAGAATTGCTGACAACAAGGATAAGACAGTGTAGCCAAGTGCCAATTAGCAAAAAACAAAAACAAAACAACCCCCCCCCCACCCAAAAAAAAAAAATCCAAGCAAACAAGTCCCGCTCCAATGTATCTTTCCATGGATTTTTATGTTTCCCCTTTCAACACAAGCTCTGTGGAGATTTCAGGCCAGAAGGGAAACAAAGCTGCGTGCCGCCCTCCTCATCTCGGGGGGGAGAGAAATGGTCTCTGTTAGTTACCATATGGATTATTTGAGATTTGGACTCCCATGCCATTGTGTGGCCCTCAACTGTGGTACCTCTATAAGGTCCTTCAAATAAGGTCAGAATAAATCAGCTGTACGTGTTTTTGTTTTGTTTTGCTTTTCTTCCACAAACCTTTTCCATGAGCAGCTCAGACCTAGTCGTCACCATCTTTCCTGGCCAGGAGGTGGGTGGGGCCCGTTTGAATTGCCCTCAGAAGGGTCTGCCCTTTCCACGAAGAGCTCCCAGTGGGTTCATCATGGAGCAGTTAACCACACAGTGGTCTCTGGCTGGGACCGGCTGTTCCTGTAAGATCTACACCTCCCATGCCCCTTGGGTCGACAGCATCTGTCCAAAGGGGTCAGGATTGACTCCACAGCAGTGGGTGTCTTCTTTAGTCATGTTAAATGATTAATCTGGACACGATTCCTTTGCCTCTGCGACACTTTCTTGATTAATTCATACCTTACTCTTGTCCCAATTAGTATGCATTTCAAAGTAAGGGCATGTGAATTAATGAGACGTCTGGATCATAGAGGGCTTCCGCAGCTCGAGCAATGGCTCCATCCAGTGGAGAGAGAAGTGGAAGGTTCACCTCTGCCTTTCCCTCTTCCCCTCCACCGCCGCGTCTTGCTTCGTGGGTAGAAACCACTTTGCCAAGAGGCTTTCTGGCCTCACTTGTCCACAGTGTGTGGCCCTGAGACAGACGAGATGGAAGACTGGAGTCCTCCACACTGACTTCCCATGTGCAGATGACACTGACGAATTTCCCAAAGCCTACACCTCCGGGCTCAAACACGTCCCCATGCAGTGAGCATTTTAACTGGTGGCATGGGGCAATAGCCCCGTCATTTTCAATCGTCTTTCTTCATCCCCTACAGAAAATGGTGTGCTTTCATCTCCTGTAAGAATACTGTGTTCCAGTGCCACACCGGGCTCGACAACATCCATCCACTGACCAGCTGACCCTGGCCACAGGAGCAGGAATGGACCAAACACGTGTGACCCCAATCTGAGCCCCAGAGCTGAGGGCACCAGGCCTGAGGAGTCAAACTGCAGGAACTGGCTTTGCAACACGCGCTCACAATCCCATAATAAGTGATGATAGCCTACCTAGAAGCCGTTACCTTGGCCTCTATTTTTTAACACCTGCTGCTAATATACCCAATTACCATAACACCACCCACTGAGGGCGAATTCCTGGAATTCTCCACCTCTACTCATGAATAAATATAAGGCCCTTCCCCCTTATATTCCACTCCTCATTCCTGATTCTGTGGCACCATGGTCTACGCTGCCTCAGGGCCCCTGCCACATCTCCGCTCCTTCTCTACTAAATCTCTCTGTTTTAGTGGAAGGCTTGGCTTCTTGACTGGTTATTCTCAACTGGGCAAGGGGAAGAAGCCCATCTGGGGACCCTCCTGCAACAGCCCAAGTCTTGGTCAATGCCCACAGGAAGGAGTCTGAGAGGTCTTTCTGTAGAGCTGTTCTTCCACGATTAGAGACACACATAAGAAGCCTGACTGTGAGTGAGGGGGAGTGTGGAGTGGAGACCCAAAGCCCGTCGTGCAGGCGTCTGGGCATCCCCTTATAGAGGGTTGTGGGGAGAAGACAAGCCAGTCAGAGAGCAGTGTGGCAATGCTGGAACATACAATGTCCCTCTAGTTCTTATATGCTACACCCCCCCTCCCCCCCACTATCATGATCCCAAGTCTACCTCACAAATCTGGTTAGACCAGAGGGTGTACACTGGTACAGATAGGAAATGATAGGAAGTGAAAACACAGGGAATTCAGGACAGATGATTCCTTCAGGATCAGAGAGAGTGGCCATATCAGAAGGGTAGAGGAAGGGTGGGGTAGAAAGGAGGAACCGATTATAAGGATCTGCATATAACCGACCCTCCCTCCCCCGCCCAGGATAGGCAACAGAAAAGTGGGTGAATGGAGACATCGGACAGTGTAAGCCAAATACTAATGATTTATAAATTATCAAGAGTTGGGGCTGGGGGCTGAGCCCCGGTGGCGTAGTGGTTGTGCGCGGGACTGCGGCCCACTAGGACGGAGGTTCAATTCCAGCAGTGGTGCTGGGCCTCCTACACCCACCGCCGGAGAGCAGTGATGCCAAAAAAAAAGAGTTTGGGCTGAGCCCCGGTGGCGTAGTGGTTAGGCGTGGGACTGCGGCCCACTGGGTTGGAGGTTCAAATACAGCAGCAGTTCTCCAGGAGCAAGGCTGGGCCTCCTACACCCACTACCAGGGGGCAGTGATGCCTGCCCCCCCAAAAAAAATTATCAAGAGTTTATGAGGGAGGGGGAGCAGGAAGGGAGGGGGGAAATGAAGAGCTGATACCAAGGGCTCCAGTAGAAAGCAAACGTTTTGAGAATGACAATGGCAACCAATGCACAAATGTGCTTGACACAATGGATGGATGGATGGATTGTGATGAGTTGTACAAGCCCCCCAAAAAATGACAAAAAAAAAAAAAAGAACCCTGATACCGTCCTACTTCTCAATGGGGTTGTCACTGGATACAGACCTGATGTCAGGTGCTTGGGCAGCCCCTCTGGGTTAGGATCAAGTCAATATGTAGAGAAAACCAGACCGGAGAGACTGCAAAAGATGGCTCTGAGACCTCCCAGAGCTCTTAAGCCAACTGTGAGGCGGTGGCGCTTGAGGTCTCCATGCTATCTGAGGTAGGACGCAGCAAGGATCTGTTTTGCAAGCATCTCTGCTTGCGTCTTTGTCAGTCGGCACCAACGTCAGTTTCCCTGGAAGGTTTCCCAAGGGAACCAAGCTCCTAGAGGCGAAATTCCGTGAAGGATAAAGCCTCAAGGATACATAGACGCTGGCTTTGGAGACGGCTGTCCTTGGGGGCCCCACTTTCCTCCCAGAATGTGGAGCACTATTTAAGGCTTGGGTAAGGCATGGGCTGCCTTCCCTTTGACTTCACCCACGTTGAACACATTTCTCTGCCTTTGTGCTTAGAGGGCAAACGCAGCCAGGGCAGCCCTCTGCCTGTTCTCCGCCTCTCTGCTTGCCCTAGCAGAGCCAACCTCAGTGCTAGGTCTCAAAGCTGACGGTGTCCATGAAGAAGGCGGGTAAGTGCCCTCAGAACGGCAGGCCTGTGGGATGGAGTCGCAGGCATTGGGGGATCCGGCCTTGTTTCCTCCTGTTTCCTGGAAAGACACCATTTCCCAAAGCCAGGCTTTTGGACTATCTCGTAAGAAAAACGTAAAGGCACATTTCTTTGTGCCGGCTCGGTAAGTGGTCTTGTAAAAAGGAAGGGAGAAAAAAAAGAAAAGACTCAGACTCCCTCAGCAGGCTGTAAATATGAAAATTATTTTCCAGTTCAGATAAAGTCATTCTGACTAAAAAACTCAGGCTGGAACTGAGCTCCCACGATATTTTCCATGGTTTTACAGAGCTTCTGAAAATGTAGAGATTTTTATTAAACTATAAGAGCGTGGCAGATGGAGAGAGTATAATTTAGGGAGATTAAATGAGCTGGATTTTATATGCCTCTAGTATTTAAGGCATTGAAAAAATATCAACATAATTGGAAAATGATGCATTGTAGACACCAGGCCATTTTTCAGTGGAACAGCAAATAACCACCCCTCCCAATGTTCCAGATGTGTGTGCTTTATCTAATAATGGAGAGGTAAATCTCATCCTCTCCCCTCTTCCACCACATGAGGATCAGTCAGGCCTGCTGCCCCAAGTCATCCTGACAGAGGGAGCCTCACTGGGCATCTTGAAGCAGCTTGACAAAATAATAATAATAATAATAAGAAGAAGAATGATAAAAGCATGTTCAGGATCTGAATACAATCCTAATTATGCCAGTACTTGCTCTAAAGTTTGACAAGCGGGCTCAGAAAAGCCCCTAGGATTTTGTCCTTCTGCTCTGAACATAATGCTAAATACAGAGCAACTAGACATAGTTCAGAAATGTTGAGAGCTGCCGTCTAGTCTGCTCTGACTCATATAGTGACCCTGTGTACCCTACAAAGAGACACTGCTGATTCTAAGCAGCCTCACATACTGCGCCATGCTGGGGCACATGGTTGTAGCCACTGCAGCAATCAATGTCTGGTTATTGATTGATTCTTCTATTGATATTGGATCCTGCCTCCCAACAGCCCCACAGGACAAAGTACAACAGCCACACATCCCAGTGTGTGTGAAAGTTGGACAATGAAGAAGGAACGCCCAAGAAGAATGAATACCTTGAGATTACAATGTTGGCGAAGACAATCTAATATATTTTGGAGAAATGAACACACCTGTCTTGGAGGAAATACAGCCACGTTTCTCCTTAGAAGCCAAGGATGGTCAGGCTACGTCTCATGTCCTTTGGGCATATTATCAGGCAGGGCTGGTATCGAGGGCAGGACATTGAGCTTGGTACAGTAGAGGACATCTACGAAAGAGGAAGGCCCACAAGGACAGGGATGGGCACAGCTCTACAACACGGGGTGCAAACACAGCAAGGACGGCGAAGAGGTCTCAAGTCCAGGCACATCCGTTCTGTTTCATGTGGGAGTGGCCGTCTGTCAGTCTGCATCTATCTGCCCAACAACACCGAAGACAATGACAATACTTATGGAAGCAGACCGATGACCTTGGAGAGGCTGGTGGGTTCACCCCTTGTGCACCCCATGGTCTCTTCTCCTACCCATAGTGGCTGTTGGCAGCAGCTGTTGGGTTTGCCTGGCTCAGGGTCGCCCCGGACCCAACAGAACAAAATGCTGTCCCAAGCCTTTCCCAGGGTCACTTGTGGGCTGGACTTGTGGATATCATAGCGTTTTTACTTCTGATAGAAGTAGATAATCAGGGCTTTCTTCCGCACTGCCTGTGCATGGGCCTGACCCCCAGTGTTTGGGCCAGTGATTGAGTGCATTCGCCCCCCAGGAGCCCCTGAACTTGTGGAGCCTCAACTGTCTCCAGTCAGAGAAGGGTCTGCCTGAAACCCTTCTTTGCAATCTTGTACACATTTTATCTTTTCTGAAAACAGACAACAGAAGTGCTCGACCGTAAATCGTATGCACCCAGGAAGAAGACTTCAGGAGGAACTAAGGATTTCAACACAAAAGGAGAGAAGAAAATTCTTTAACTGCAGCATGCGGCGCATCAACATCTAAATAAAGAATGCTTTTTTTCCCCTCCCCCATTCCTGAATCTCATTTCAAACTTTCTTTGTTCCTTCTATTTTTGAAAGCAATTATGCAAGAAGTTATATATACATGCTGAGATCTGGAGAGAGCTGATAGTGGCCGGCGGCTGGGCTCCTGCCTTTCTGGTAGAAGAACTGGAGGCGGCCATGAGTGAAAGGTCTTGTTTTTGTTAACAGATCTAAGAAGCTGGGGAAGAGTGGACCTGTGCACAGGGGAGGGTGGAGATGTCTTTTCTGCCAACTCCTTTGAAGCCTAAGAGCACTTGATCCCCACACTGGTGCCCCCCAAGAGCTGCCTCTCCATGGGGCCTGGAGGGAGAGTGAGCCCAGACAAATTATGGAAGCCCCTGATGCTTCTCAAGCAATGGTTTGCCAAGGAGAGTTTTTTCTTCCCTCCTGAGAGTGAAAGGAGGCATTTGGTGACGTAGCCAAGGTGAGGTGATCCGCACACAGTGAACCAGAGCCTCTCCCTGTCCTTCGGCGGAGATGTCTGCACAGACCTTCAGAGATCCCAGTAGGAATCGCTGTTGTCTGGCACGCAGTGTTAGGGCCCAACCTCTGGCGGGTGGGGAGAACTTCACTGCCAGGTGAAGGGACACTGCAAGGGGCTGTTGTCAGCTTAAGGGATCTGTCACCAGAGGATGCTGGACCACCCCATTTTCCTAAAGCTCCGCCATCAGACAGGTGCAGGACCAGAAAGCCTGCATCAAGAGGACACTCTGGAGAGTTCTGCTTCTTAGAGAGGAGAGCGCTCCACCGAGTCTGTGCAGGCCATCCGTGCCTTCATGACCTTGTTCTGGAACAACCTGCTTTACCCAAGACTGACCCCGAGGCTCTCTCAGTGCACATTTTATATTCAAAAACGATCATTCGGGAGTCATGCCCTTGCCTGCCTCTTTGGCACTTGGAGCTCCACTCTTTGCGCTTCCCTTGAACCTATTCTCCAGCTTTGGAACAGATCCATTATTATTTGTTGCTGTTATTAATATTTTGAGAGTAGCCTCAGAAGGCATGCCAGGAGGGTTTGGACCCTGCCACCACCACAGCTGTGAGCACGTTCCTGGTTGCTGTGCATCGATGGGGACCGACATACTGTGACACAGAACCGCCATCAATTCATTTATTTTCACCCAGCTAATGGAGAGCCCCAACGGCCGCTGCTTCTCGGCAGTTTCTGTTCTCTGTGTATACATCAATACTAATTTTAGATTTCAGATCGGAAACCAAGCGAGGATGCTCAGAAGAGGTTTGCATAAGCGAGAGGGGCCTTCAGAAAGCTGGAATGAAGAGATATGGGATTTTCCCACCAACGTCTTGCCTATCTGATAGACCTTAGCCAGCAGACGTCGGCGGAAACCTCCTATTGCTTCCCCTTTGGCATTCACTGGTGTGAAAATGTGAACACGAGTTGAATCAATTCACTGCTCTTCCTTACAGGTGTGCGGGTCTTACCTTACCACGGACAGCACTTCTGGATAGGGCTTGAAATGTCCTCCTTGACGAGAATGTGGTCACTCTCCTCTTTAACTTCTCATTCTTGACATAGGAGTCCAAAGGATGGTCTGATCCGACAAGTCCAACACCAGTCCATGCCAGCTCCCTGATGCTTTCTGAGTTCCATTCCATTTTTGATAACTTCCAAATCTCCTCAACTCGCAGGTTGTACCCTCCATATTGTACTTATGAGTGGATGCTTGTGGCTGTTTTTTCTCTCTCATTTTGCATCACGTCCCATTAGGAAATGAAAGTCCTGGAAGCTTTGCTCCATTCACAACGTCAAGGTCAACTCTACTGTGAGGAGGCGGCTCGTCTTCAATCAATTCTGACTCACGGTGGCCTTACATGGAGTGCCTGAGCCGGCAGTCACACCCTTCTCCCTGAGAGCACCTAGTGAGTGTGAACCACTTCCTCTGGGCTCAGGGAGCCATCAGCTAGCCCACGGAGTCACGAGAGGAGGGTAATGGAGATATCCTTGGGATCATAAAGGTCTCAAAGTATTTTTTTAAAATCATTTTAATGGGAACTCTTTGTTTCTAAACCATCACTGAACAAAATCCAACAACTGGCCAAGGTTTCCTGGGAAGACTGAAACCGAGATATTTTAAATTTCTTTCAAATTTGTAGAAATCCACAAACATTTCAAAAACTATCAAATGCTTTCTGGAAATTTAAGTGTAAAATATGATGCGCTGACTGAAAAAATTAAACCCCAAGTTTTGGAACACTGACCTGTTTGGGGCATGCATTGAGCTGGCATTAGTAGAGGGCTAGCGTCCCCCTGGTATGAGGAAGGACTAATATCCTTTAATGAAGGCACTCGTGTGTGTACTTGTTTACTGTGCCATATCACAGAATTTGACTTTGACTTTTCCAAAAAGATTTTGAAAACTCATGTGATGCAGGTGAATCAATTTCAGGTGCAACTAATCAGGCTACTGCTTGAGATAATATCTCTCCAAACAGTCTTTATTAAGAAGACATGCTTGCATGGCTTAAAATATCTAGGAGAAGATGCATTATGGGAGACTGACTGGCATGCTTGAAAGACGCAGTGCCCTTTGTACATAATTTTTAATGATTTGCTAGAAGTTTCCAGAACTTTGGAGTTGCAAAGAGTTTATGTAAAACCAATAGGACCCAGTCTTGATTAGACATAGCTTGTTCAACTAGCTCAAATAAGATCTCCACGTATCAGAGAAGGGTGAAAACATATACCCTTTGCCTGTATGTCATCGTAAACTCTCACTCACAGAAGGTGTTTAGACACGTGGTCAGAATGTAATGGACCCCAGCAATAGAGCACTTTAATCAGACAAGAATGGTGAGATAAGAAGCCGGAGAAGGCTTCAAGAATTCACTGGCCTCTGGTACAAGTGCTTCATTGATGAGCTTGACCAGGTTTGACTCTGAGAGAGAGGAGTTGTTGCAATTGACCAGAACCACACAGGGTTAGAAAGCCACCATCT
This sequence comes from Nesogale talazaci, assembly GCA_004026705.1. Lineage (NCBI taxonomy): Eukaryota > Metazoa > Chordata > Mammalia > Afrosoricida > Tenrecidae > Nesogale > Nesogale talazaci. Next base: position 150,608 of record PVJH01002603.1, on the reverse strand, counting down.
ATCCTAGCTTTGTACAAGCAAATAATGCTCTAAGTCTGGGCCCCAGTACAGGTCTGAGCCTGCCCAAATTCCGATTTATTTAAATGTCACCTAACCCCCCACCTTGATCAAAGTCCTGCAATGACTATGTATGTCTTTGCTTGACAAGGTACTCCAGAGTCCCCAAGTGGGCAGAGTCCCTCCGTGCACAGAAAGCTGACTTTGTCAGACAGTAAGCTTGCCCTCTATGTTCACAGGACAAGTGGTTGGTCCAAGGCTGGGACAACTTGAAATAGACTTAGAAAACTGACTTAGAGTGTTCAATTGCAGCCTCAAAATGAAAGAGAGGGGAAGCAAGTAAATTCTGCAGAGATCTTTTTTTTTTTTTTTGCCTTTTGATTCATGCAATGTCAATCACTTATTTTCTTCAAACAGCTTGATTTAATTAGGCGATTATTTCCCCAAATTAAAGAAACAATCTTCCTCCTGGTGTCAGACTATCAAAGCACAAGAAACACATTTCTCTCCCCAACTATGTTTTGACAATGGCACAATGGAACTAAAAATATTCAAAGAGAGAAGATAGACACACAAGAGGAAAGGAGAATGGAACTACACTCGCGCATATGTGTAAGTCTGACAGAGGATATAACCACCTATGTATTTATATATGTTGGAATTATATCCATAAGTAATATAGTAGAACATACAGGTGGCACAGGTAGGAAAACATTCTACCCACAAACAAGCACCTTGAGGGTGTCTGTCACTGTGTGGACCATGGTGGTGGGTCCCCCAAGGTCAATTGGCATAACAAAGTCCACGAAGACAATGTTTTGTATCCAGCTTTGATACATAGTGATTGGGGTTTTAAAAGCTGTCCAGTAAGCATATGAGGTACAATGTATAGGCTCACCCCATCTGGAACAAAGAAAGGTGAAGGAAATCAAAGAGTCAAGAAAACAATTAGTCCCCTGGACCACACAAGCCACAACCTCCACCATCCTGAGACCAGAAGAACTAGATGGTGCCTGGCTGCCACTGAGACCCACAGAGAGTATGCACAGTTCAAGGTAAGCTCTATGTATGACGTTTGGCCACCTCTCTCTTCCCGGGCTCCTTCTTCTTGAGTTCTAAGATGGTAATGAATAACTCCTGAGACGTGGCTTTATTCACCAGGAATACACAGTGGGCCAGTTAAGTATAATGGCCTTAAGAGGTCATTTCACTTCCTAAGACAGCCACGTGCAACAAGGGGGTAACTTCCATTTGGAGACAACATATCAACATCAAATCAGCTTTGACCCCAAATATATACCAATGAATAGATATATTTAGGCAAACACCTGCATTGTGACATGGGGATGAATCTTTAAATACTGTGTGAGGATAGTGGGCCTGTTCTATCATCTCTGCAAAAGTCATTCTTTCAGAATTATTTTCAATAGCGATAGAAGTAAGAAAGTATGAAATTGTGGGTGAGCTGTGTGTTCAACAAGAGAGGGTAATTTAAACTTGCCAACCTTTGTGAAGATTCCAAGATACAGAGTGCAGATTCAAGGCACAGAGTGCAGACTAGCTGGGTTTCAGGGTTACCAATAACAAGCTCTCCCTGCTCTGGCTGCTCTCCCCAGAGTTTTTCTAATGAAGAACACATTAGATGGGCGATTCACATGTGGTGCTAGCAACATGTGGGGCTGGCCATTCCTCCTCATGGGGGCCTGCCTTGTGCAATGTGGCATGCTTGGCAGCATTGCTGGCCTCCACCCACCAGAAAAAGGTGGCCCCAGTGGCCCTCAACTGAATCAATCCATGTGTCCAATCATGACCACCTGGCCTCTGGTCTTGAGAACTACCAATACCTGGAAAACTAAGATGACTCTCATTTCAAGTCTTAATTTACCTTTAACTGATTAAAAAAAAAAAGGGCAATCCTCTTTTGTCACCATGTCTCCAATTTGCGAAAGGTTTTCTATGCTTCCTTAATGGGAAATTGATTTCTGGATTTAAATTATGCACACTGATAAAAGCAGTGATGCTCTTCATTTCTTCCTTTCTCCTCAGACACACCCCCCGTCTCCACCCCCCACAATTCCCTGAGGAAACTCATACCCATGAGCAGAACATGAGGGAAAGTGCCACGTGTCCCTTACCTGCATGGTGGCTATTCTTGGATCCTGGTTAGCCAGGGTCCTGTTCTCCTATAACTTGGTGAATTTCAGCTTCTCCCACTTCATGAATTCAGTCACAGGGTCTGTGTTGACAAACTTCCAGTTGAGGCTCAGCCTAGAGGTCAGCTGACCTATCTCAGGCAACTGTGTCACAGACCTTGACACATCAGGGCCAGAGGGAGCCCCTCCGGCCTTGGTCTCTCCTTTCCTGGCTGTCCTCATCTTCACTCTCTTGGAGGGCCCTGATAATAAAAATTTACAAAATATCATTAGGTGGTGGAAGTATCCCCAAGTGGACTGCGACTGTTCAGAGTTATGTGACACGCCTGATCTGACCGCGCCGTGACACACTGGTTCTCTGTCCATATACCAGGGTGATGTATACCATACGCCAGACGCATAACCGTGTCCCTGGGACACAATCTCATGGGGACCCATCGACAACATAGTGCAGTGTTGCCCAGGGCATTCTCATCACCATCACCGGAGTCGTCGAGTTCGCACTGGCAATCTCGCTCCCTAAGCCGTGGTGGCACACCGTGGTAGCTTCATCATTCCATGCCAACTTGAATGGTAAGGCTGGAGGCGAGCAGGCAATTAATTAGGTCACACAGCCTGATGGTGCCTCCTTGAGCGGGTGGGTCTTCCCATAAGGAGGGTGCTGGGAACCTCTCTCCCTCTTCCTTCATTGTCCTGTTGACCAACTAGGTACTCGGAGACCTGCAAAAACCCTGGGTATGTGTCCATGACCATCAGCTCCACAAGTCGTTGCACCCACCAGCCTGTGACCTTCCTGCATTTTGCATCATTGCATGTGGCTGCGTGAATCTGAAGAGGGGTGTATAGACTTAGTGTAGCACGTATGCACTGGTCTTAGATTTAATAGACGTGATCTGGACTGGGCTGGGTGCTTTTATTGATGCATGAGTACCTCTTCATATAAAGTTCTTCTTTACATATATGAGCGTCACTGGATTTGTTTCTCCAGTCAACCTGGCCTCACACCCGAACCAAGGGTGCCCTTGGCCTCCACACAAACCAAGGGTGCCCTTGGCCTCCGTGTCACCAACATACTGTCCTCTTCTAGTGACAATATTCTGATGGGCTCCCCAGGGTTTTCATGGGCTGTTTTTCAGAAAGAGTGTCCCTAGTCTTCTGGTTTAGAAGGGTTCCTGAGACCACCGTGGGCGACTCTGGTGGTGATTGAAATTCAGATGGCATAGCTTCCAGCTCCCACCAACACCCAAGGTACTGGGCACAACAGACTGACAGGTGGCCATAGATTACTGCCTGCAGACACCCCATTTCTCACTGTGTGAATACTCCCAGTTGCCCACTGCCTCCCTCGGATGACAGTCTCAGCCCCCAGCATACTCAGTCTTGGTGTCCACCCCATCACTAAGCAAACTCGGTTCTCTTCTAAGCTTTGAATCTGTGTGGCTGCCAAGTCGGGGATGAGCCGGGCGGCTTGGGCAGCAAGCCTGTTCTTCTCAGCAGTGCCATCCACTTAAGTGGCTGTTAGTCTCGCTATGCGGCATAAACACGCTCCTCTCTAATTCACTTTCTGTTTACACAACAGGATAGGTACTGCATCCCGTCATTTCATCTTTGCTTCTGCCTCAAAAGTCAGATACTGCGCCCCAGGCGGTCATCATTCTCATTAAGCCCCCCTGCTGGGGAATTCATTGCCTCAAAATGCTTGATTTCTTGAGCTGATAACTATTTCTAAAGTCAAAGCAAAACAACAACAGCCACAAAAATCGCTTTTTTTTTCTACCGTGGTCTTTGGGAGCATTGTTTCCCGCCTGCTTTCTTTCCCAGGGTGTTTCCACCGCAGGTCTCCTGTAGAGAATGAATCAGCATCACCAGAGAGAGGGGAGCGGCTGTAAAAGCCTCCTCTGCTGTGCTCCTGTGAATTGTGTTCCGACACCGTCAGCAGCCCAGGTGCTGGGAAGCCTCCTCTCTCGCCTGGGCGACCTTGGTTCTTGGTCTCCCATTTGCAGGACGTGTGCAGTGAGAGTGGTTTCTAGAAGGAGCAGATGGGGAGCAAGCTCTGGTGTCACCGGGCCCATTCCTCACCCTCCCTCGTCCTGCTCCTTAGCTCTTCAGATGAAAATAGCAAGCAAACAAGAAACCATTTGCCCTAGAGTGGATCCTGCCTCGTGCAGGCCCGAAGAGAGCTGTGTTTCAGAGTTTTCAGTGGTTCACTTCTGTCAGACCTGCCTTCTGAGACATCTCTGAAGCACGAACCTTTGGGTCAGCAGCTAAGCGTGCAAACCCACCTGAAGAAGCAAACGGGCTCATTGTCTGAAATCTCCGATTGCCACTGTTGCTGAGTGCTGTTGACTTGATTCCACAGTGCACTCACGGTGCAGAGAACTACCCCCATCGAAAACCAAGACAAAGACACAGCCTTCATGTCTGCTCTGACTCATCGTGACCCTCTAGGACAGAGGAGAACTGCCCTTGGGAGCGTCTGAAACGGCAACTCCTGACCAGCGGAGAGAACCTATCTTTCTCCCGAGGAACCTGCCCAACACAGGGGCTTTCCGGGCTGTCATAGTCAGGGAAGTAGATCAACAGGCTGTCTTCCAGCAGAGCTGATAAACCAAATCAAACCAAGCCAAGTCCTGCAAATCAAACACAAACCAATGGAACCCAACCCAACCCAAGCCAAACCAATGGAACCCAACCCAATCCAACCCAATGGAATCCAACCCAAACTAACCCAACCCAACCCACCAAACCAAAACCAACTCAACCCAAACCAGCCCAAACCAACCTAACCACCAAAGCAAACACACTGCCCTTGAGCTAGTGCCAGTTAGCTTCAAACTGTCAGCCACTTTGTTAGCAGCCAGAAGTGCCTAAATGTTGTGTCCCCTGGGGGCACTCCTTTTCTATCTCCCCCACCCCACCCCACCCCACCCCACTCTAATTCTGGGGGGCCAAATATAACATACTTCAAAGCCAGATGTACCCAGAGGGCCAACCCGTTTGAGAACTCGAGTTTTAAATCCACTCTTCCCATCTGTGAAACATGAATCTTCGCTGACACTCGGAACACATCCCAAGCCTGCCTGCTCTGTGTCCCCTCACCTCCCAGCAGGGGCCCAGGAGCAGTCTTCTGTTGTTGTTCAAGACCTGCTCAGGAAGAGAAACTAAATCCCTGTCCTTGGGCCTTTCTACTCCCGTAAAGAGCTACAGACTTGAAAACTCACGGTCCTGCCTTGTTCTCTACAGTTGCTGTGAATCAACACTGAGCCTATAGCAGTGAGTGAGGTTTTTGCTTTTAGTTTCCCCAAATGAGGGGTTGAGAACCCTTCCTGGCATGCTGTCTGTGGACCCAGCATTGAGTAAGACTGGATTTCATGCTGAGAAAATCACACTCCTCCCCCATCCTCTTAGTCACCCTGACTATATCAGGAAGGACATCTCTGTTGGGACTCAGAGATTTTCATCTTTCCCTGGCCTTGCTAATTTCCTCCATCGGACAATGAGACACCCTGGGGTCACAGGTCACCATCGTTCCAGACAGAACTTAATGACTGCGCCCTGTCTTCTTTACATTGGTTTCAGGGCACATTATGACAAGTGAGACCGCCGTTCCATTTGCATCAGTGATGTCACTTTCTTATTTAACTAGGATGATTTAAATTTAGCCTATGATTCATACAGTGAACGACACGCACACAGGTGATAATTGGAATTGGGCATATCTAAAGATTGTCAAAGATGGCAGAAATGGTCACGATGCTGCTGCTGCGTGAAGGAAACAAGACTAAGTGTTAGCTTGGAAGAGAGTGCCTGGACAGTGGAGGATCCCTAGTGGTTCAGGGTTCAAGTGTGGGTGTATTGTTTGGACCCATCAGCCACTCTCTGGGAGAAAGATGAAGCCAGTCAGCGTCAGGGAAGATGACAGTTTTGGAGACCCCAGAGAGCAGTTCTCCCTCTTCCTGGGAGATTAAACACACACGATGGCAGTGGGTTTGATTTGCTTCAGTGCGTGCACTGGGCAGGGTAACCGTGTACAGAATCAGGAGTGCTGTAGACAGTAGGGCAGACATTCAACAAGAAGTGGAGAAAGCACAAAAGGGAATTGGCTAGGAGTTTGTGTGGTGGTCAGTACCTGGGACCAGGCCATGGGTTCCTGTGTGTGGTTTGAGTTTCTCACCTGGGCTCATGGAAGAAGCACCCAGGGTTTCTTATCACCTTGTACAGATGGGTGATTGTGGGAGTGGCCAAGTGAGGCTTAGAAGCTGTCTCTAGACAGTAAACAATGGCATTGCATGCTCCATTGAGATGAGTTAGGCAACACCGCATTGCTGGCACGGACGCTGGGATAGTAAGTGACTCTGTGATTTATGCCACCTTTATTCCCTTCAGTATCTCCAGGCCCACAGTGCCTGGTATCCAAAGATACTTGGGAATTGCACATAATGGATTCAGGACTCAAGTGACTGGCTGTCATTGGTGCCAAGGTCTTTTTAGAGCAGCATCTAGAGAATGAATACTCAAGGTCTAAGCCCACACTGAGGTGCCTGGGAAGATGAAGTCCTACTGACGGACTTTCAGGAAATCAGCCACTGAGAATGCTAAAGCCCAGTGGTCTTCCCTGTCACAAGGGGATGGGATTGGGGTTGGGGGTTTGCACACGAAGGGCAGAAGCCAGGGGTCAGGGTTCACTCAGTCGGAGCCGGTTGGCTGTGTTTTCTTCTGTAGCCTCGGAGAAATTTTAAAGAGAGAGAACAGGAAAAGGACATGACTGAGGATGAACTGCCAAAAGCCTTCCACCAGACGCAAGGAACCCTGGTGTCATGGTGTTGGGGCCAAGTGGATGGGCTGCTCACCTTGGGGTCGGGGATTCAAACTCACCCAGGGCAGAGGGGCCAGGCAGCCTGCTCCCATCAAGATGCACAACAGAGCCCACTCAGCTGCAGTGGTCTCTGAGTCTCAGTCTCCGTGGGGAGAGTCAAACAAAGCCCTCCACTTCACTTACACACAAAGACATGCTAACGCAACATCCTTGAGGCCCTACACTGACCAAAATGGGTCTGCCTGGTGATGGGGGCGCCGGATCCGCCTGTTTCCTGGAGTGGGAGAGGCAGCGACCACGGGGAGAACTTCGGCACTGAGTCATGTAATTGCAGGATTCCCCTAAAAACAAAATCATGCACATTAGCCTCTCGAGCGTTCACTGGTATATTTTCAAATGGAATATCCCATCGTCTATAATTAAATCCTGTAAGTTATGTGTTGTTTAAATAGTAACCTCTAGGCATTTAAAAAGGGGGAGAAAAAAAAGATGTAATTAGAGATTCGGTATCGCTTAAGAATGCTCACCGAGGCGACAGGGAGATTTGTAAAGCATTCTACTAACCCATTCCACCTCGGCGGAATGTCTATCCTCCCACTACTCTACATTGCCGAATTCCGAGTGCCAGTGGGATCTGGCATCAAGACGATGTTCAACATGGCGGGAAAGTGCTCTGGTGCCTTCCTGACAAAGATTCCCCATGGGTTCAGGCAGAGACTCGGGACCTCCCCCTCTCAGCAGGAAATCTCCACAGCCCCCTACAGCTGGTAACCTTTGACCCTTGGTTTCTGTGAGAGGCCCCCTCTGACTATGTTCTGTCATGAGGAACATACAGCAGTTCCCCTGAGGGCAGTGGTTCTTCCTAATGAGACCCTTTAACACAGGTCCTCATGTTGTGGTGACCCCCACTCCCCAACCATCGGAAATATATGTGCTCTCTGATGGACTTGGGCAACCCTTGTGACAGGGTGGTGACCCACAGGTTGAGAACCTCTGCCTTAGGGTGGCGCCTCCAAGCAGCAGGTTTCCGAATGCATCCACGTCGTCAGGTGCATCATTTCCCTTTGTGGCGGAGTGGTTGCGCCGTGGGATGCCAATCACAAGGACGGCGGTTTGAAACCACCAGCCTCTCCAAGGGGGAAGATCAGATTTTCTTTGCCCCTAAAGAGTTACCGTCTCGGCGAGTCCCTGGGGCAGTTCCACCCTGTCCACTAGGATCAAGATGAGCGTGCTGGCAGTGAGTCTGGCTGAGTTTTGTAAAAGAAGGTGCGAGAGGGAGGCCTGGTGGCATCGTGGCTACCTGTTGGGGCTGCAAGGTCAGCAGTTTGAAACCCGCAGCCTCGGTGGGAAAGCGAGAGGAGGCTTTCTACTCCTGTAGAGAGTGACTCAGAAGGGGTTGCGCGATGACCTGCAGGGTTGCTGAGTCAGCGTTGGCATGATAGAGGCGAGTCGGGTTGAATCCGCCGGCGGCAGTGAGTTAGTGGAAGGAGAGCAGCCCTGGTTGTGCGGGGGCTAAAGCGCTCAGCCGCTAACCACGCCGTCCGTAGCTCAAAGACGCTAGCTGCTCCCTGGGGGAAAGATGGGGTGGTGTGCTTCCCTAAGGAGCAGCAGACTCAGAAGCCCAAAGGGGGCAGTGCCACCTGGTCATGCGGTGGCAGTAACATGGGAGTTGACTTGGCCGGAGTGGGCATTTTGCTTTTTGGGGGAAGTGTATCAATAAGAACCAGATGCATAGAGAAACATGAGATGTGTGTGTGTCTTCCTTCTGACAGCAATAGTGCTGCCCAGGCCACCTGACAGCCAGGGCCCCCTGCCCAAGCCAGTCATCTTCAGCCATCCCCCCACTGGTGGGCAGGAGCGGAGGATGCTGGTCCATGAAGCTTCCCATCTTCGGTGAAGTAGCTCGATTCACCCATTTCTCTTGCTACTTTTAAAGACGAGGAGAAAAGGGGCCAAGCATGTAAATGACTGCGCTGAAAAGCTTACAGTAACAGAGCGGGTGGCTGATTTTCCTGCACGTGGGAGAGATTGCTAGCAATTGTGTCCTGGCCTTGTGAAAAGAACAATTTCAGAGCATTTTCAGTAAGAGCAGAAAATGGCGTCGGTGCTTGTCTCTGTTCTCCAGGGCTGCTATTCCAGAAATACCACCAGCAGATGCTTTCCACAGACAGAAGTTATCTTCTCCAGTCTAGAAAGCCAGAGGCCGGAATTCAGGGCACCAGCTACAGGGGAAGGCTTTGTCTCTGTGTTGGTTCTGTCTTCTTTCAACATCCATGGGCCTATGATTCTTGGAGACCGCCACTTGTCTTGGCGTCAATCTTCCCCTGGTCTCAGAGGTTCTCAGCACAAGGACCCTGGGCCCAAAGGACACACTCTACTCCCAGTTTTTATGCCTCGGTGGTAATAGCTCCCTTCTCCTTGCTTGACTCTCTCTCCTTTTTACCTTTTATGATGCAGGCTCTATTCCAGGGAAACGCTCCTTACCTTACACCAAGATGTGACCTCAGAGAGGGTGCGCTATCTATCCTAGATCCCCTTACAACTGATTGGCTAACCACACCAGATCACACTGTGGGGAATGTCATCAGATAACTGTCACAATACATCATCACATCGCTGCAAAACCACTGAGAATCATGGGTCAGCCACTCGAGTTCAAATTGATGCCTATTTGGGGGTGGTATATGGTAGCTAGACAATTTTATGTCAACTTGAAGATCTAGACAAGTGTAAGGGTGGTATGCAACCTGTCAATCAGGTCACACAGCCTGATGGAGCCTCCTGGAGGGCATGGCCTTCTCAAAAGGAAAGCCCTGGGAAACTTCCAATCACTGTGTCTTGACACTCTGGCTTGCTGGTCACGCAGCAAGAATGGACTGAGCACTGCCACATTTCTGCCGACCTGGGATCCACATGACTTTGTCCCCACCAGCCTGTGACCTCCCTGCACTCTGCATCACTTCATGTGACTGTGTGAGTCTAAAGAGAGATGTATGGACTAAAATATTGGCCTTACAGACTTGAACTGGCCTGGGCCAGATGTTTTCCTGATACATAGTTACTTCTTGATAGAAAGCTCTTTTTCACACACATATGAGTGTCACCGGATTTGTTTCTCTAGTCAACCTGGCTTAACCCAGGGTGTGTAATCCAACCCATGATAATGGCCATTGTCCTGTGATTCTGACAGTGCTGAGGGCAATGGTAATCCCTCTGTACACCTCAGGGAGACCACAGGGGCCCCAAATGAGAGCCTCCGCAGAGAACACATGATGGGAGGGGTGGAGAGAAAACGTCTCCTGCAAGGGCCCAGATGCATCCGATGCTTGTGCTAGTCTACAGCAAACAAACCTGTCAACAGGAAAAGACAGATCTGATTTCTTGGGAGATTCTGGAGCAGATGTTACACCAGATTGCCTCTCACCTTTCCCTACCTCAACCGCCTTCCTGCACCTTTGAACTTCCCCTTCAGACAATCCACCAATACAGCCTCAGCATTGAGTCATTCCTTTGCAGACAATCTTTATAGGTGTTGATCTCTTTGCATGTTTCTGGTTTGCTGCTGCTTCTTCTTTTCTTCATCCATTCCTTTTCTGCTTATGAACTTCTGCCTTGAGAGTTCAAGAAGCAAACACTGCCATTGGGACAAGAACCAGTTTTGGAGGTCTTCCTGAATTTTCCACCGGTGGGTCAGGGGAACATTTTGGATTTCCAATGGTGACACTGACTCGAGTATCATGTGGCCCTCCTGCATGTGATACCCCAAGCCACTGCCTCCAGTCAGTTTCAATTCACAGTGACCTTATTTGACAGGGTAGAAGGGTTCCTCGGGATTTTCAAGAGTATACCTTTTATGGGAATGGATACTTTGTCTTTCTTCTGTGGAGCAGGTGGAGGGTTTGAACCACCAGCCTGGGGTTAGCAGCCTGAAGCGTCTCTCACACCACCACCCGGCTCCTTCTGGCTCGGGGCATAAGGAGGCGCTTTGGGAGGCTTCCACTTGACCGTATCCATTAGAATCACTCTTACTCCATTGGCCAAGAATCATTCTGGTGAGTTTCTTCAACAGCCATCTGTGCTAGCTACAAGTACCCACACATGATCCTGAGAACTGTCCGTGAGGAGAGTTGAAGATTTTGAAAGAGTTGCAACAGTGGACTTAACCATGCTGAGCGGTGTGAGGAGGATGCAGGAAGCCAGCAGTTGGGCTCTATGTTTGTGGCAGTCACCTAATCTGGTGTCCATTGGAGGATTAAGGGCGAAGGGATGGAGTCTAGCCTATCAATCTGGAGATAGCCAATGAGACCTCTGTATGGGCGTGGCCTTCTCCTTAGAATTCTGGGAAAGGTGATAACTTCTTGGAGGCGGAGACACTGTCTCTCTCAGTTCACTTCCTTGGAGATGTCCTACTGACAGTACTTCCTTAGAGACTCGACTGACAAGGCTGACCTCCTGAGAGCATCCCCGAGGAGAAGGCAATTAGAGCTACCCTAGTGTCCTGAGCCGGACAAGCCACTTGGATGTAACCAGACCTCTGAAGCCGGAGGAGCCACTTGATGACCTTTGCCAGTGCTGAGATGTTTATAACGCCACTGGGTCCCAAGGCATTCCACCCATCTGGTTTGTGAACATCTTGAATTCAGTGTCATTGCACATGTTTCGTGAGTCTGAAGAAGACTTTAGAGACTGCTATCAGACATAGGGGCTAATTTCAGACTTATGACCTTGGACTGAACTGAGTTGGGATGCTTTCTGAATGTACAGTTGCTTTTGTATATAAAACTCTTTCTTATACACAGATGAGTGTTCATGAATTTGGTACTCTAGTCTACCTAGACTAACACAATATTGAACTCAGGGTCACCATGTGTTAGTACTAACACAAATGCAGCTATCTCTCTACTATCTTATCAGTGACTTTTTCTCCTACTTGCAGCCCAGGGCATAATGGACAACACAACCTCCCATTGCCAATGCCACTCATCAGAAGGCAGCTTTTTCCCGGACACACCTCTTGACTACCCATCCCATTACCTATGCAGCACATGGAACATAGCCTTCCTCGTGTTACTGTTTTCTGCTTACTGGTTTCTCACTTCCCTTTTCTATCAGAAGGTACTCTTCATGAAGGAAAGGATCCATCAGTCCTGTTCAATGCTATGGATCTGGCGAAAGCTGTGTGTGTGTGTGTGTGTGTGTGTGTGTGTGTGTGTGTGTTATAAGGTGACAGAAAATAGCATCCAAAGTTAAATCACAACTTTGGGGCTAAGTTTTAAGAGGAAGCAAACCCACCACTGTCCACTGGATTCTGACACACCATGATGTTGCTTGAGGCCAGAATAGAACTGCCCCGTCGGGTGTCCTAAGTTGTAAATGTTCATGAAAGCAGATTGTCTCCCATTTCTCCCGCGGAGGTTTAAACCAGTGACCTTGCAGTTTGCAGTTTTGCACTTAACCCAGGGCACCACTAGGGCTCCATAAGAAGCAGAAGCAGCAGATACTATGCATGTGATGTTACCGTAGCACAAGGCTGAGGAAGGAGGACTTGAAGTGAGAAAACCAATCATTTCTGCCTCTTTCATTTCTGAATCCATGTGGGATGCCGGACAGTGAGTGTCATTTGGGAAAAGCTTGCTTTTAGAGATGATATTTCCCTCCATCAAATCTGCCACCACATTACTCTACAGTAACGGTGGAGACTGGCGATTCGGCAGAGAGCGTGTCCCCTCTGGGACCCTACATGCCGAGAAACAGCCACTGCATTATTTAGCTTCCATTTTCCCTACTTAGAGGAGGAGCCAGAATTGAATCTGTGCAGACGTCTTTGGCTTTCCCTGGAGTGAGCCGGTCTGACCCATCTGCCTCTCTGTGGGAGCCCGAGGAGGCCTTTCATTCCACCTGAGCAGAGTGGCAGAGCCAGGCAGACCTTCCCACGTGCACAAACAGGAGCTCCCCTTTCAGAGCAGAAACTAACAGGAATCATCTAAATTGGTCATGCAGGAGCCCTGGTGGCACTGAAGTTATGTGCCGGGCTGCTCATCACGTGGTTAGCAAATCCACACCCCCAGCTGCTCTGTGCAGGGCGGGGGCGGGGTGAAGAGGAGGCTCTCTGCTACCCTCAAGAGTGACAGCCTAGGAAGGCCACCAGCAGTTCTACCCAGTCCTGGAGGGTCACAGTGAGTCTGCATGGACTCGGTGGCAGTGAGTTGTCTTTGTTTTTAAGTGTACAATGTCAAAGGCCCAGGAGCACTGACTGGTAAACATTGGGTTGCTAATCTCAAGGTTGGTGGTTCAAACCCAGCAGCTCCTGTTTGAGAGAAAGGTGAGGGAGTCTACTCCCACAAGTGCAGGACTGCGGCCCACTGGGATGGAGGCTCAATTCCAGCAACAGCTCCACAGGAGCAAAGGCTGGGCCTCCTACTCACACCACCAGAGGACAGTGATGGCCCAAAACAAAACAAAACAAAACAAAACAAAACAAACAAAGATGTATAGCATTGGAAGGTCTCTAGAGCAGCAGTTCTCCACCTTCCTTATGCCACCACCCTTTCATACTGTGCCTCATGTGGTGGTGGCCCCCCCACCCCAACCATAAAATTATTTTCGTTGCCATTTTATCACTATAATTTTGCTAGTGTTATGAATCAGGTGATCCCTGTGAAAGGGTCATTCGACCCCCAAAGGGGTCATGACCCACAGGTTGAGAACTGCTGATCTAGAGTGTCTGAGTTAAAAAAAAAAAAAAGGGGGGGAGGGAGTTGCAAAATCTGACTTTAGCACCAGAACTGAGCCTTGAATATTCATCACAGAGATGAGCGCTATGTCTGTTGCCCTGCAACCTCAGAACTGCCCTGGGGTGGGGGTGGGGGTGAAGCTGTGGCCCTTCCACACCCTTCAGACCTGGAATTGACACACACACACCCCCTCTCCTCCCTCAGTCTTCTGGGAGACCTGTCTTTGTGATAGTCACAGGGCTGTGCTGAAACGGACGGGGTCTGAGAGCAGAGACATGTGCAGGCCCAGGGTCCCTGCCCAGCTCGCCTCAGGGCTCAGCACCGTCTGCTGGAGACAGAGCTGGCTCGGGTGAGGGCCATGCTGAGGAGGAGCTGGGCCAAGTGGAAAGGAAAGAGAACCCGGCATCCTGGCTGGGCGCAGAGGGCCATCTGGAATGCTTCAGGGTGAAGCTGCCCAGAAGAAGGATTTCCATGAACAATGTTGGTTCTTCATTGAGGAAACCAACCCAGAAATGGGGGGAGGGGCGGATACTAACCCTATCTAATTAAGATTGGCATCACCATCCACACAACAGGCACACACATTCAAGAGTGAGTCATGATGCATAGTCTATCTAGCCCAGTGGCGGGCAAACTGTGGCTCACGTGCCATTTGAGGCTCTTTCAGTGTGAACGTGCGGCTCTGACACAATCAACACTGAACGCATTTAAAGGTTATCATTTCAGACCACGGTGATTTCATTTGTTTGGGGGACAAAAACATCTTGAAGGCACTTGAGTGATTTTAAAGTTGCTAGGAGGGGCAGGATTGGCTCTTCGGTCTCAAGAGTTTGCAGACCCCTGGTCTAGCCTACGGGAAATGCATTCCTTATCTCCAAGTAGAAAGGCACAAACCACGTCTCCGCACCGGGATACAGAAAGACACAATTGGGCAAACTCATGCAGGGATGCTGGGGACCTGGCTCCTTTGGCAGGGGAGGGAGCGGTGTTTGCGCCCAGGGGCTCTCTCCTCTCAGGGCCAGTAGAAGGTGTATCCTTGAGCTCTCCAAACTTCATGGATAACCAGTTGCTGAGGAGTTGACTAGGGGCCTTGGGGACGCTGTGGGTGACGTGCTGGACTGAGACCTCAAAGCTCGGCGGTTTAAGTCCACCAATCTCTGCAAGGGAAGAGGATGAGGCTGCCTGCTCCCATAAAGATGTCCAGCCTTTGGAAACCTTGGAGAGAAGCCATTTTCTGTCTTGCCGGTCACTATGGAGTCGCTGAGGGTTCCAGTCCAGAGCTGTGCACCTCCTCGGATCTAGACTCTAAAGCCACCCTGCCCCTCTCCAAAGCCATGGTGGGCACAGGGCTTTGGTAGCAGCCTTTGCCTTCTGGGGGGCAACCAGTGAGCATGGCGGGAGGCCCGGGTGGGAGGAGTCACCATTGCTTTTTGTTCCTGAACAGGTAAGCAGGGGAGTCGGCTCTCATCCTGAGTCTTTACTCAGTCTTTACGATGGTTTCATCAAAAGCTGCCCTCTGAGGACGTGTCTTCGTGTCTTCGTAAAGGCTTTAAAGCAGTTCACATTTTGCCTCAAGGAAAAGTTATCTTTGCAAGCCCAAGGACCAGATCACCCCAGACGGAGCTTTTGAAGAACTACCGCCAGTGCTTTTAAGATGAGACCTTATATGCATGTGCTTTTCCCTTGAAATGAGCTCTGGCCTTCAGAAGCCTCTAGTCCCAGCTGCAAGTGACCCTTCCCAGATCTTTCTCCCAGGAGGAAACCCACAGGCTTTTCTGCCTTATTGTAGAGAGAGAGAGAGAGACGCGGTGAACCAGTCCGAGGCTTGCTGTCAGTCGTGAGCCCCAGACCCATGGCCGCCAAGCCATGTCTCACTCCTATTGACCCCACAGGTCAGAGTGGGGTTTCCTAGACTGTCGGTCTTCATGGGAGCAGACAGACACATCCTTCTCCCTTAGAGTGGCTGGATGGAAGGTTTGAACCACTGACCTCTCAGCAGCGAGCACTTTTACCAGTGTGTCACAAGGGTTCCATATCCCCATGACCCAATGAGTGTATTCTGGCACACAGGAACCAATCCAAGGCCTTGAACTGATGACCTGGTGGGTGATGATGCTTAACCCACAGGGTCACCGGGGCTCCTTTCATGTCTCTGCTGCCACGCCCACTGTCACCGAGTGGCTTCCTACTCACAGTGGCCCCCACGGTGGTGAATCCTTACGGGCACCAACAGCCTCATCTTTCTCTTGAGGAGCGGCTGGTAGGGTCCAGTCTTGCCATCAGCTGACTAGCTAGCCCTAAGCTGCCGCCTCCGCTCCTGATTTCCCCAGCCACCAGGCACTCAGCGGCAGACGTTGCTCAGAGAAAACCTAGGGTGTTTTCTGCCGCTTGAATCATGACATTCAATTCCAGGACTGGACGTTCAGGCTCTCTGAGGCTTGCTGGCCCCTTGTTGAAAACTCGCTATTCTCCTGCGGCAGTCTGGGCTGTCAGAATGCAGTGACCCATTGGGCCCTCACAAAAACCAAAAGTCATTTCAAACAGGGTAGTTCTCGGAGGAAAATTCGATAACAATTTGGCTCTGCTGGAAGCACGCTTGTCATGCCAAAGGGGTGACAGCTAAGATGAGGAGGAGAGGAGACAGTTGGGAAGACATCTCCATCACAATCCCTTTGACCCCTGTGCACAGGGACAGCCCATCTGTAGCTAAGAATAACCAGACAGTCACTGCCAATGAGAAGACAGAGATGGTCCAGTGGTAGAACTCTCTCCTCCCGAGAGGAAGACGGGTTTGATTCCTACCTAGGCACAGCACCACATGCCCAGCCTCTCTCCTTCCACACGGGGAGACTGTCAATAAAATGCCGGGGCTACACTAGAGCTTCCCGACTATATGCAATGAGGAAGAAAGGCCCATGGATCTGCTTCTGAAAATCAGCCAGGAAGCACATTATGGACTACAACCATCTCTCCCACAACTGGTGATGGGCAGTGTCTCAGACCTTTCTGCTCCAGGTCTGTAAGGGTCAGGGGATGCCTGGCATTCTGCCAATAAGAATGATTACCACCTTCTCCTACAAAATAATAATAATCTACAAGTTATCAAGGGTTCATGAGGGCGGGTGGAACGAGGAGGGAGGGGGAAAATGAGGTGCTAATATCAAGGGCTTAAATAGAAAGGAAATGTTTTGACCATGATGATGGCGACAAATGTGCTTGGATCCATTGTAAAATGGATGTATGCATAGATTGTGATAAAAGCTGTATGAGTCCCCGATAAAATGATTAAACAAACAAACACAGGCAAAACCCTGGGTTCTCCCATTAAGGAGTGGGCAGGGCATGGCCCTCAAGGATTGTTCAGCATGTTCCATTGACCGAGTGTGTCACCCCTATTGGCTCAGCAGGATGTACAACCAGCTAGCCTGTCCACCCTCTGTGGACAGCGGGAAGCTGATGAAGCCACCACAAAGACAAGTCATCCTCCCACAGAGCGTTGAGGGAGCGGGGCCAAGGAACTGGGGCAGGGCTGAGCCGCCATGACTGTGCTGTTCCCTCTTCCTCAGACCCATGTTGTTGCTGTGAGATAGATCAAGTCCCGCAGAACAACCTTACGTACAACAGAACCAAAGGCTACTCGGTGCTGGGCCAAGTCCACGTGTGCTTGTATGCTTGAGCTCAGAGATGCAGCCACACTATCAATCCACCTTGTCCAAGGTCTTCCTGATTTTCATGGTACTCTTCTTCACCAAGCCCGACGTCCTTCTCCACGGACTGGTCTCTCCTGACAGCATGACCCAAGGCTGTGAGATGAAGTCTTCTCCTCCTGGCCTCCACGGAGCGTTCAGGCCATTCTTCTGAGACTAATCTGTGTGTTCTCTTGGCAGTCCACTCTGCGTTCAATCTCCTTCACCAGCAATGGTAATTCAAAGGCATCGATTCTTCTTCCATTTTCCTCTGCCAGTGTTCAACTTTCACATGCGTACGAGAGACTGAAAAGACCAGGACTTGGTCAGGGACACCTTAGACCTCAAACAGACATCCTATCTTTGTAACCCTTGAAAGGGTTCTTGTGCGGCACATTGACCCAATGCCCACACCTACTTATTAGAAACCCCTGCTGCTGCTATGGGTGAGAGGCTAAGCTGTTACTTGAAAGTCAGGGGTTCAAACCTACCAGCCACTCTGCAGGAGAGTGAGGAGGCTGTCTGGCCCCATCAAAATGTACAGTCTCAGAAATCCTGCAGAGGGGGGTTCTGAGTCTGAATCGACTCCATGGCAGCGGGGTTTGGATGTCACTGTTTGGGGCATTTACTGTAACTCAGACATGGAGACTGTTGTCCTAGATATAATCCTGATTGGATAGTCAAGACCCCCTCGCCCCCACCCCACCCTGCTGATTGTAAGTGAAAATGCACTTCCATATCTTCCTGTCCTTTAAATCAAGCTTCTATACATTTCCTCCCCCAAGACCTAGATACACTTTTATTTTCCTCTTCTGAAAAACAAAAATTAAGCTCCAATGGCCAATTGGAGGAGGTTTCTAGAGCAGATCCTCTGTTTCCGTCTCAACAATTCAATGCATTTTGTTTCCTGTCATTGACTGCAATCCCTGCCGTGTGACACCACTCATCCCACGTCCCCATTCCTCCTTCTTCTCCTCACTCTTCCTGCCTGATCTGGAATTTGTCCTTGGAGAGATTTGGGCCTTTTGATGTCAGATGGCTGGTCAGTCTAAGGACAGGGACCCTCTGGTGTTATCAGTGTTATCATTCACCTTCTCACCATGTCTAAGTTGAGCCCCAGGGTACCAAACCTTCAGGGTAAAGCTGCACTTTGAGGGGAGGAAACAAAGTAAACAAACAGCAAATTCAGGGTGCGGTTGCTTGTGTGAGTTGTTCTAAATCTGCAAGGTGTCTCAGGTTGAATGGCCTCTTATCTTGTGTCTGAGTTCTTATCTCTTCCCCTTGGCATGCCTTATTCTAAACACAGGGACATAAGAAGACAATCGTCTCATCTCCTGCTTTAAAAATAATCCCTAGACTCGTCCTCAGTGGGGTTCTCAGCTTGGGCTGGAATTCAGAAAGTATCTCTCTGTTCCTTATCTCAGCAGCCATCACAACTGCAGCTCTCTATCTTCAAAGAGCTGTGCTAATTGCTTCCCCCCCACCCCCCTTCACATTCCCTTTTCTCAGTAATTGAAAGGAAACAGTTTCCACAATCGCTGCACATGTTCTTCCCAGGTTTGACAGTAGAAACCTCCAGAGCCTGGGGGCACATGTGACCTGGGCTATAATTTCAATGTCCCCTTTCCGTCTTCAACGGCCCAGCTTACTTCTTTAAGTCGGAAATCAGTGTCTGGCCCAGCGGAAGATCAATCACAGAGGAAGGATTGATACTTGTCGGGATGTGCCACCACACAGCTCCCTCATTAGAGGGAGGACGGCTGAACAAGAGGGAACAGAGCATCCTTTGACTGCGCGCGGACAGGCCCTCCTTCTCCTTGGAAGGCCCACACGTCTCAGGAGGATGTGTGTGTGGGGGGGGTGTCTTTTGCAGACACATAGGACAAAGCAAGCACCGCCACTGAGAATGTTTGTTGCAGACACTGCCCCACACGGCTAGGAACATGGGGGAAGCAGGCAGAGGGGACCTTGGGGAGTCCACGGGAGCTTCCCCGGCTGTTCTTCCAGTACCCTGTACACACCTTTTGCTACACCTCATGGTCTTCAAGCTACCACTTGCTGGATATTTCCCCCCGAATCGGCTCAAGTCTAACATCTTGCGTTCACGGAACCTTGTTGTGAGCACTAAAACTAGCTGCTGTCAAATTGACCTAGCTCCAACCTACTGGCCGTCCAATAGACTCTGCCTTCCTCCTGTGTGATAGCTCAGAACTCAGCTAGGTCAGTGCCAGTTGGCAGGACTGCAGTCCGTTAACAAAGAACAGAATGCAGAAAACAGCAAAGTACCCGAACTCCTGGTTAACTCTTCTCATGGCCCAAGAATCTGTATGAGGCAGAGTCTCCCGGGGAAGGAGGCTGTGATTTGATAGACCCAGGGAGCAGACCATGGAAGGAGTGCTTGGTGGAGGGCCCTGAACACGGAGAGAGAAAGGAAGCAGAAGAGACCTCGGGGAACCGGATGAGTGGGAGGTGTTCAGTGCTATCCTCACTAATGGGTTTACAACGGACCTGAGCTCTGTGCCTCACTCAGGTGACATGGCAAGACCAGGGCTTATTCAGTTGTCCTAACGGGGATATGGTTCTGGAATGGACTGGGTAGAATCTAGAGGCGCTGATACATAAACATCCTCTTGTACAGGGTAACTTCCCATACACAAAATCTCCCAGCCCAGAAGGCCAACACACTGACTCCTCACTTGGAGTTATGGGACTGTGGCAGTGACACAATCTGCCAACTTGAGCGAAGGGGTGGAGTCTAACCTGTCAATCAGGGATACCTCTGCGTGAGCATGGCCTTCACCTGAGGATTCTGGGAAGTCCTGTCTTCCGCCCTGGAGGCAGGACACACACACACTCTCTGCTTCACATTCCTGCTGACAAGTCACATGGAGCCACACTGGTGACAGAGCACTGGAGCTAAAGGAGCCATGTGGAGACCTACACCAGCACTGAGATGATCCACCATCACTGGATCCACAAGACTTCCCACACCTGGCCTACGACTTCTTGCATTCCGCATCATTGCATGTGTTGTACAAGTTTGAAGAGGAATTTACGGGCTGGTATCTACCTAGGGGTTGATATCGGATTTATGAACTTGATCTATTTTCTTGATATACAATTATTCTTTGATGATATGAAACTCTGACATATATGAGTGTGTATGTATGGAGTTATGGAACTGTATATATATATATATATATATATATATATATCTGGATTGCTTCTAGTTAACCCAGACTAACACAGTGACAATGTAATTGGGCAGCGATGTCAGGGTGATGTGTTATAAGTATGCAACGATGTCATTTGGTAGCTGTGTGATGATGATGGAGCCATCTGCATCATTTTGCAACATGAAGTGGCCGTCCTCTGTTTTGACACTAGGCTGATTTTTGCACAGCATTCCATGTGTAGGGGGTGGGGGATAACCTAACCCTATCGACAAGGGGACTGTGTTGAAGTTGAAAAACCACTGGCAAGACTATCACCATGGGTTTTAATGATGCAAAGACACGTGCCTGCATACAAGGGGCAGCACCTCATTTCCATTCATTAAACTGTCAGCGTGAAGGCCATAGGTGCCGCTCCTTCCTGTCTTCCCACTGACCAAAGGCGCCCAAGCCCAAGCTCAGTGCTCTCTGTCAGCTGCATTCAACATTTCGCTGCAGTTGACAGCTGCTACAAGACAATGACATTATCTACTGCTGTAATCATTGTTTCCTCCCCGTTGCTAACTGTCGCGAAAATTGCATAGGTTATTTTATCAGATGGCGTTTTAAATGAGTTTGGGTGCTCATTTATAATGCAAAGTGACAAGAACTATTATTGAGAGGAACTTGGATGTAAAGATGAGATGCTGTCACTTCTTGGCACCTGGAGAAGGCTGGGGAGAAAGATACAAAAGGGATCTCTCTCAGGTCAACATACACTTTGCACCGTCCCATGCAGAGCCAGCATTTCTGAAGAACACGTCACCGTGGGCACCTTGTACCTCAAGAAAAGACATTTAACTGGGACCCTTGTCTCGATTCACTTGTAATTGCTTAGAAACGGTCCCGCCGTGTCCTACATCAGACCTAAATGTACATACACATTGGGCTGTGGCGGTTTTAAACAGATCACGGTAATTTCTCCTATGGCCATCCGGTCTCCTCCGATTCTTGGCAATTGCGTTAGACTGGGATCTCTGAAGAAGTAAAGCCAGGGATGTATACAAGAGGGCAGCCCCCCCAAAAATCTGGAATTGTGCTGGGCAGAGCAAAGCTTTTGTAGTACACGTTTCCTGCTAGCTGAACATTGAGCAAATCGCTTTGAGAAGGTTCTCTCTGGTCACAGTGAACTTTTTTGTGAAAGCAGTTTCACTCAAACTTCCTCATTTTGGTGACGGTGACTTAAGAGAACAGCGTGTGGCTGTGAAATTTTGTTTCCTGCTCAGGAAAATATCCTGCAAAAGCTGTTGTGGTGTTGAACACAGCTTATCAGGACAGCACGATGGGAAAAACCCAAGTGTATGAGTGGTTCTCTCATTTCAAAAAAAGGTGAAATGTTGATTGCTGACAAACCTTGTTCTGGACATGTGTCAACTTCCTGAATGGACAAAAATGTCAAATAAAAACCAACAACAAAAAAGTCTGATTTGTGGCAGATGGGGAACTGGTTTTGCCACCATTACAATGCACCTGCTCATACAGTTATCTCAGTGTACAATTTTTTTGGCAAAAAACAGCATGTCTCTCTTGCCCCAAGCATCTTACCCATCTTACTTAACTTAACTTATGCGACTTATTTTTGTTTCCTCAAATGCAGAGGGACATGAAAAGACAGTGATTCGAGGATGGAGAAGAGGGGAAGAGAAAAACAAACAAACAAACAAACAACAAAACGAGGGAGGTGGCGTCAGTCATCCAAACAGATGAGTCTGAAAAATGTTTCCAAGAACGGAATCACAGATTTGACAAATGTATCAAGTGTCATGGAGAGTACTTTGAAGGTGATTAATTTGTTTTTGTAAAAAATTTAGATACACTACATAGCTTTGAAAGAAAAATTCCGTGTTTCTTTGTTGCTGGTTTTTTTTCGGGGAGAGGGGGCAGCACCCCCTCTGACTACTGTACATGTAGTCAGAGAGAAATTGCAAACAATTTTAGGACCCACCAGTTTCACACTTGAGTAATATACATGTAGGGGAGTGGTCTTGAAGAGTCATTTATCTCGCTGCCTCCAATCAAGCTGTGGCTGGATTAAACTCCACCCACAAGTTCCTATTGGCCTGTGTGGTGTGATAAACCTATCACACTGATGATGCTTTCCCGGTAAACAAGACGAAGTCTCACCATTCTCACTGCTAAGGGGCACATCTAACAAAGCTGCTGGTTTAAAATCGCTTAGTTCATAAATTACTAGATTACAGTGCTATGGCCTCCTCCTCCTTCACCTCAGCTGACAGCTGTTCTGCCTCTCTCTCCCTTTCCTCAGGCAAAAATCACTGCCTTTATTTTCGAAGTCTTCTCTCTCTCACACCCTCATGTCAGCAATATGGGGAAGCTCTACTTCCACATACAAAACCAAACGCATCTTCTTCTTATCGCTCCCGCCATCACACAGAAAGCCCTGTTTTCTTTCTCTGCGTCTGTGTTAGCCCAGGTAGACTAGAGAAACAAATTCATAGACACACGTATAGTTATAAGGGAAAGGACCATCGCAACCCAGTCCAGTCCAAAGTCATCTGTCCAATATCAGCCCATATTTCTGATACCAGTCTATAAAGTCTCCTTCTGAGTTATGAAGCACATGCAATGACACAAGGACAATCACAGGTGAGTGGGCGCAGAGTTTTGTGTGTCTGGTGACGGTAGAAGCATCTCAGCACTGGCAGGCATCTCCACGTGGCTTCTCTGGTCCCAGAGGTTTGGCTCCATCAGGGCAAGTCCACATGGCCTCTCCTCTGGCTTCTCCATTCTGTAGGAATCAGGATCAATCAGCATGCTGCCATCTCATCTTGTCAGTAGCTTGTCCTCCAAGAGAAAGTGAGTCAAGCCTCTCTTCTCCAATTGGGAAATACTGTGAGACTTCTCCGAATTCTCAGGAGAAAGCCATGCCCACACAGACACCTCACTGGCTATCTCCAGAGTCACAGGCTGGACTCCACCCTTACTTACATCCCAATCATTAAATTGACATCAAGTCCATGACCGCCACAGCTTCCTCCCTCCAGCTTCCTTCCTTCCACACCCCCAACAGTACCATAACATAGCATGCAGCAAGGTCGAGTCACTTGCTAAGCTTCATGGTACTTCATTGTAGGAACACACCATCACCAGTTGATAGACATTGGGGTTATTATTTCCAGTTCTTGGCAATGACAAGCCACAGCTGCTAACAGACCTTCTGGGACAAGGCTTTGTGCGGCTAGATCGTGTCCTTTGTCTTCAGAAAACTCCTCGAAGCAGAGTGGTTGGATCATAGGGCATGTGCATGTTTGACTTCAGAAATTTCTTCCCCCCCATAGCACCTCCCCCCCTCAAGAGGCTGTGCAGTCCTCCCTCCCACCAAAGTAAGTTCTGGGCCTCCATCGACACTTGGGGTAGCCACGTGTAATGGGCGCACAGTGGCACTTTACTGCCGTGGGTTCTCAGCTGTGTCTCCCTCCTGGTGACTGGCTGTCAGCATCTTGCCATGCTCCCACCGTCACTTGCTTCCCACCCGCTTTGCTGTATTGAATGTTTGTTCTCTGAGCGACAAAGCCTGGCCTTTGAACTGGAACTCACATTGAAATTAGTGAGCAATTGGCCACAGCCTGGGAGGAGAAGGCGTAATACATTGGCAGTGAAATGAAAATGAGCCTTCTGGTGAAAAATCAAGTGGCCTCGGTCCAAACGACTCTTTAATGGTGAGTCGTGTTGAGATGAACGGGCTGTTCCGCCAAAGACAGGGCTGCGTGTAGTGACAGCCATGGCGATAACTGAGGGCACAAGATGCAAGAACGACCACAATGCCCTCGGGGAGGTCGGCCTCTCTGAGCTGGAAAGCAGACAAGACGTAGGAAGGAGTGGCTGCAGGGCAGGTCATGGTATTCCCCACCCTCCCAGTGATAATCACAGACCATTGCCTCTAAACTGACAAGCAAGATAAACAACCCAGGACAGTTGTCTCCCGTGCTGAGTCCTGAGGTCGCACATGATCCTGTGACCTCCAATCCTGCTGTCCTCGCCAGACACAATCTGGGACACATACAGTCTGAAGCCATCGGACACCACAGGTCTGAGCCCAACAGTGGGTCAAGTCCATGGCCCACTGACTGAGCTGGTGGAGGGGGTCGGCGGGGACAACAGAGAAGGGATGCTTGGCTAACTGTCGTCACTGCCTCACGGGAAAGCGACACAGACACTTCCTTTCTTCTCTACCTTGGAGTCCTCATCTGTAGAGCTGGGGAACGATCACACTACAAGGGGAGGAGTCTCACCACAGAGACCACCAGAGGCACATGGCCTGCCTCAGGGGCAGCAGATCCTGGTCTCTCAGGGCTGTGAATCTCGTTTCCTGTCGAGTGGGTGCTGACGCATGGTGCTTCCCTGTGGCCAGGGGGAGTGGCGCTCCATTGCGGCTGGTTTTGAAGCAGTGGATCATGAAGCCTTTCTTCCAGGTTGTCTCTAGGGAGACCAGAACCTCTCACCTTTGTGTTAGAGTGAAACACTTAGACATCAGTGTTCTGAGAAGCCAGAACGTGTACCATCATGCCTTTCTGTCGTCATTGGACTCGGGAGGTGAAAGTGGCTACTAGCTGGACCATTGGAGGTGAACGTGGCTACTAGCTTCATGTGGCCAGAGCAGCCACAGCACCAGGTCTCTTTGTCGATAACAATGCTCACTTGTCACTGGCAGGATGGCCACCCGAGGATGTTGAGACACTGTTGATCGGCTACGAGACATCTGGGCCACTCGTGGATGGAGTGTGGTGCAGTGGAGAGAAGAGCGACTTGGGGTCCAGAGAGACCTACATATAAATCACAGTTCAGCTTGCATAGAGGTGTGGGAAACTGCGTCTTTTTCTGAGTTTGTTGGTTTAATTTTTCTGTGAGTGATTGATAGTATCATAATGTCCCTTCTGAGGATCTTTTCTCAATTGCCAACTGTGTATTGAACAGATAATATGTGCAGATAATAAAGAAGAAAAATCTGAGAGTGTGAAAGAGTAAGAGCATACAGAATCTAATCAGTCTCGCATTGGTGAGGCTCCATTTCATCATCTGGGTGTTAAATGACAGGGAGGCTAGGTTTGCAATTCTTCTCACCACAAGGGTATGTTTGTGTATGTGCACATACTCCGGTGTACCAATTCTTTTTCTGGTTGTTGCAAATTTTCACTGTCATTTTGGCTACAGTTCTCTAGTTTTTCTCCTTACTTGTATGTATTTTCAAGGACAGTCTGTACACACACACACACACACACACACACACACACACCAGCATAGAAGAGAGGGTGTTCTACAGTTTGCTTTTCTCTCTGAGCAAAAGACATTGGTGACTGACCAATATCCGCTCTCGGAACCATCATTTCATTTTTGATGGCTGTAGTACTCTGTCAAATGATGGACTGTGCCATTCTCTTACCTACAGGGTCTCACAAAAACAGACATGTAGCTTGTTTCCAGGTGCGCATTGTCTTTTAACTTCTAACAACTGCTTGAAAAAATACCGAAAATCCCTGGTGCATCATGGGTTATACACTGGGCTGCTCAGCACTAGATCACCTGCTTGACACCACCGGCTGCTGTGTGGTGCTTTCTCCGCCTGCAAGGAGTTAGAGACTCAGAAACCCACAGGGGAAGTTCTAGCCTGTCCTCCAGGGCTGCTGTGAATGGGAATCTGCTCGATGTCATTGATAGATCCATATGTGTATACATCCATCCATCCATACACACACATAGACTTACCTACATGCATATATACATATACGTGTATACATCCACACACACATACACTTACATACATGCATGTAATATATAATATTGCTCTTGGGTCAGCTCCAATGTGACCCTGTAGGGCAGAGAACACCCCTATGGAGTTCCTACAGAGGTTCAGCAAATCTTTACAAAAACAGGTCACTGCATCTTTCTCTGAAGGGGTGGCTGGGGGTTTCAACTATTGTCCTTTTGGGAGAGCACTGGGTGCTTTAAACACTGTGCTAGCCATGTTCCACACATATGTGAATAGTCTAATAGAGGACTATTTATAGATTTGTCATGAGAATGCCTGTGTAATCAAATCCCTGGATGGAGTTGTGTGCTTTCCTTTCAGCTCTCTCTATCAGTCCATCGTCCCTCCGAGTGCCTCCGTCCGCTCCACAGCTCTCCTCACCCACAGTTTAACAGCAAACCTAGCCAAGCACTGTATCGTGTGCCCTGGCATAGAAAGACGATTCGCTTATCAGTCATCTACAGACATGTCCTCTACCCCGGGCATGACACGGCAACACTGTAGTACTGCTCAGGAGGACAGACAGACCTCAGCAAGCGTTGATGGCGGTGTGGAGAAACAGGAACCCTTTAGAAAATGGTTTGGCAGTTACACCAGGAATGTAAGACAGTGGCGGTATGACCCAGCTGGATCATATGGCAAGTTTATGAGCACATAGGCACAAAAGCCTACAGATGAGAGCTCATTGCTTCATTATTCACAGTAGTCATAGAGGAGAAACGATTCAGAGTTCACTAAGTGAGGGAGTGAATAGTCATAATGGGGTCTGTCCAAGCACTGGAATACTATCCAGCTTTCAGAAGGAATGAAATATTGATGATATCTGTTACAACTGAGTGAACCCTGAAACCATTGTGCCAAAGACACCAGAGCCAATACGACTTATTCTAGGATTCTATTTATATGAAATATCAAGAAAAGGCTAGTCTAGAGACCAAAAGTAGATTAGTGGTTGCCTGGAAACAGAGAATGATTCATATGGATATGTGGGAGTCATATTAGGGTGATAAAAATATTCTAAAACTGGATTATGGCTGGAACAAATTGTAAATTTAGTAAAAATAGTTGTGTTACACATTGAATATTGGTGACTATTACGGCCAGTGAAATGTCTCTCAATGAGGCCAGAGGCTAGGTCATAAAAGGTGTTCCCTCACTTCATGATGAAAGTTGATCTCTTCAACTGAGTTTACAATCTATTAGTAATGACCGACAAAGTAAAAAATAAAGATAGAAACGTGAAAAGGTAGTGTTTATTTTTTTATGTAATCAACAGACATTTTTTCAAGTGGAAGAATTTCCCATTAAAAGAAAGTGGGGTAGAAAAAGGGAACCAATTATAATGATCTAGATAGAGCCTCCTCCCTGGGGTACAGACAACAGGAAAGTGGGTGGAGGGAAGCATCAGAAAGTGTAAGATATGACAAAATAATAATAATTTATAAATGATCAAGGGTTTATGAGGGAGGGGAAAAATGAGGAGTTGATACTAAGGGCTCAAGTAGAAAGCAAAAGTTTTGAGAATGATGAGGGCAACAAATGTACAAATGTGCTTGGCTTACAATGGATGGATGGATGGATGGATTGTGATAAGAGTTGTATGAGCCACCAGTAAAGTGATTAAAAAAATCAAGCTTTGTGGCTGGTCTTGAAAAATGGGAAGACCTGCAATGCCAACCCCACATCTACTATTTGCTGGGTGTCTCCTAAGAGACATCGATCCACGGTGACCTGAGTGTCACAGTAGAATTTCACCACTCAGAGTGACAGAGTACGACTGCCCTGGCAGTAATCTTCATAGGAGCAGATTCTTTCCCCCATGGACCCCCTGAGTGGGTTAGAACACCCCCTGGGTGGGTGAGCACACCCTTTGATGAGCACCAAGAGGATTTAACAATTGTGCTGCCGGGAAAGTACCTAGCTGGCAACAAGGAACTGTGCCTCTTTTCCCTTGAACTAGGCATCCAGTGTCTTTCTTTTTCTCATCATTCCCAATGGGACTTCATGAAGATTTGATATTAGGGTCTATGTTGGTCTCAGTCAAGTGCTAGGCATTATGGGAGTTCCATGACCCCAGAACTGAAGACCAGCCACTGGGGCTTGTGAAACAGAAAACAGAATTAAGACAAAGGGGACTGGCATAGTAAGGCTCCTTCCCCTTGGCCTTCTCATGCTGGGGATTCAGATCGAGGCCCTGCCTTCCACGATGACTCCCCTGCATTCAAAGCAGCTCCTTTTCTTGGGGGGCGTCACCCCACACAAGGACGCCTGGTGGCACAGTGGATTACAAGTCAGGCTTCTAGCTGAAAGAGGGGCGGTTCAAACCCACCAACCACTCTGTGGGAGAAAGATGAGGTTGTAGAGATTGACAGGGCTGGAAATCCTGTACAGGGTGGCTATGCAGAGGAATCTACTCAATGGCGTTAAGCAGGTCACAAGGTACAGCAGTCTGTCAGATGAGGTTCTGAGCACCTTATTTTTCTGTTCTTGGTAGGTCGGATGGACAGCAAACCCAAATCAAGCCCGCCGTCACCATGATCATCCTGACCCATAGCCACCCAGCAGGGTGGAGCAGAAATACCCCAAAGGGTCTCCAAGACTGCAAATCTTTATGGAAGCAGACTGCACCATCTTGCTCCCGCACAATTGTTGGTGGGTGTGAACCACTGGCCCGCCGAGGGTCCTTCCTGGTGGAGCAGGGAGGTCAAGGCAGACTGGACATCTGGCAGGAAAATGATCAGGGCAGTCCCCCCATGCCCATGTCTCTGTACAAGTGCTCCTGGTTTTTCAAAGCCACCTCTCAAAGAAGAGCACATGGGGAGGTCTTCGGGTTGTAAAATCACAGGGTGGCTGTGCAGCCCTCCCCAGAGCTGGGTCATGTTCTACCCCATTAGGCTTCCTCCAGCTGGGCAGCTCATCGTGTTGAGTAACGGCCTCCATATGTACACTCCCTGCCCTGGGGAGAGCCGGGGAGCGTGTAATTATCACGGAGAAATGAGCTGCCTCATCAGCCAAAGGTAAATATTTTCCAGAGGAAGAAAATGGTTCCAGGGAAGTCGGGACAGGTGGCCAAGTGGGCCCAGAAGGCCACAGGGACCTTTGGTTTTGCTTTGCTTGTGATCTTTTCCATGTTTCCCTGTTCCTCTTCTGCTCTCAGCGAATGCAGGGACGCTCCTTCGTCTCTGAATAGGCTCTGGTGCTGCGGGTCTGAGGCTGGGCTGCTAACTGTAGGGGCAGGGCTTTGGACCTGCCAGCTGCTTCACAGGAGACAGGTGAGTGCCAGCCTCAGAGATCCCATCGACGAGCTGGAACGCATGGCAGTGGGTTTGGTCCACCTTGATGGAAGGAGAGAGTCTCGTCTTTCTTCCAAGGCAGTGGTTGCTAGTGGATTCAAACCGCTGGTCTCTAGGGTAACAACCCCGTGCCCAAGCTCCTGCACGACCAGCGGTCTTCTGTCTGAGCACAGAGCAATTTCCACTCACTCACTAAGCTCACCACAGCCCATCAACTCCAGACTGCTCTCGCTGCGTTCTGAGTCGCAGGGACTTTACAGGACAGAACAGAACCGCCCCGGAGGAGTTCCAGTGTGGTCAGTATATATGGGAACAAAACGCTGGGTTTTTTCTCCGGGGAATGTGTGTTGGGTTCAAACCACTGACATTTGCATTCACGGTCGAGTGCATAACCAACGTGCCGCCAAAAGAATGCCAAAAACAAGACCCCCTGCTGTGAGGCATCCCAACCGGGACACGGGGGACGACAACAACGATGACGATGATGATGACGA
The DNA here is from genome assembly GCA_004026705.1 of Nesogale talazaci. Taxonomy (NCBI): domain Eukaryota; kingdom Metazoa; phylum Chordata; class Mammalia; order Afrosoricida; family Tenrecidae; genus Nesogale; species Nesogale talazaci. The sequence continues at coordinate 120,456 of PVJH01002603.1, read as the reverse complement.
CGACGACGACGACTCCTCAGAGTTTCCGAAACGGTAAATCTCCAGGGATGCCACCAGGCTCACCTTTCACTTGAAGGGCAGCACACGGGCTTGAAACTGCCAACCCACCCCAACCCTTTAGGATGAACAACCAGTTTGAACATTCAGGAGCTCTGGCAGCCTAGGGGCTAACTACAAGGTCATCAGTTCAAACCACCAAAGAGGAGCTTTCTGCTCCCACACAGAGTTACGGTCTCAGAGGGCTGTGTAGCAGTTAGATTTTAAGTCACCCTGCACTTGAGGAGCGGTGCAGCAGCCCAACCTGCCAAATCCGGTCACTGGTGATGCCTCTGTGGGGGAGGACGCCCTTTTATAAAACAGAAACTGGGAGCGTCTGTCTCTCTTGGCTCTTCACCTTCCTGCCTGCTAGGATTCAGTGGCTGCCCCCAGGGGTGGCTCCCTGAGAGCTGTCAGGGACCTGCCACATTTTCACTGCCCTTGTGTGCACCCCCTGGCCTGTGGTCTTCCTGCTCCACCTCTCTGTGTCACTGGACTGCAGCCACACGAGTCTGAAGAGAGCCCTGGTGTGTATTGCACTGATGCACTTGAGTTGGACAGGGCCTGGATGCCTTCTTGGTGTAAAAGTACTTCGGAATAGATATCACTGGTTTTGTTTCTCTAGATAATCCGGCTTGTGTTAGTCTGGGTAGACTAGAGAAACAAATTCATAAGCACGCAAATGCATATAAGGGAGAGGTTTCTATACAACAGGAATGAAATATTGAGAAAGCATCCCAACCCAGTAAAGTCCAAGTCTATAAGTCTGATATTAGCCCCATATGTCTGATAACAATCCATAAGTCCTCTTAGACTCACAAAGCACATGCAGCCACACCAGGACAATCACAGGCCAGTGGGTGCAGAGTCTTGTGTACCTAGTGATAATAGAAGCATCTCAATGCTGGCAGGGACCTCTCTGTGACTTCTCAAGCATCTCAGCACTGGCAGAAGTCTCTATGTGGCTTTTCTGGCTTCAGAGGTCTGGTTTCATCAGGGTAAGTCCATGTGGCTTTTTCTCTGAGATGTCTCACAAGGAGTTAATCTTGGGTCTTATCAGTAGAGCATCTCCAAGGGACTGAGTCCTCTGTCTCTCACTCCAAGGGGGAAATACGGCCAGATTTCCCAGAATGCTCAGGAGAAAGCCATGCCCACACAGAGGTCTCATTGGCTATCTCCAGATTAACAGGCTAGACTCCACCCTACACTCCCAATCCTCAAATTGACACCAGATTAGTGAGTGGCACACAACTGAAACCCTGACCTACAGGGTTGTATGAGTCAGAATGACTCCGTGGAAGTGGGGATTTGACTTTCAATCTTCACAACACCCAGAGGAGGCAGTTCTGGTGGGAAGGACGTTGTAGGTAGTGGCGCTAAGACTCCATCACCCCTAGAAGCTGTTCTGAGTCACACACACTTCGTGCACTGAGGACTGGAATCTGAATGCAGGCCGCCTGGGCCTGTGACATCACTGCCTCCCTGGACGCACAGGGGAGTGGGTCACCCATGTGCGCTCTCCAGAAATGGAGCCTGGTGTGGTTTCTCCGAAACAGGGCGATGATTCATAATCCGACATGATGATCAATAACTAGTTCACGTACCAACTCGAGCTTTGACCTGATGTCCATGAGTGTGTGATAAAGGCCCCGTTGGACTGAATAGCACGGCCCCTCTGAGTTTCTAAGACACAATGGCCCCTTGCAGAGAGAGCCTGGCCTTTCCATCTCAGGGTGGCCGGCGGTTCTGAGCTGCTGACCTTGTAGGGGGCAGCCCAATGCTGCCCTGGTACCCAGGGCTGCTCTACTGTGACCTACAGGGCCCTTCTGAGTCAGAATGGACTAGAAGGGTTTGGTGTTCTTATTTACCTGGGAAGCCTTTGCTGAAGAATTAATTAAAGTTTGGTTTGGGATTGGCAACGAGAAAGGCTTGTAAGTGAAACCTGTCTTACTGCCCAGTTCCCCTGGCTTGCCCTGTCTCCGTAAGTCATATATTTACTATTTAGCCTCTTTTAAAACCTGTGTCTCACCTCTTTACCCCTTAGTTTTCTCCTCTTGGAAATGGGTGACAGTACTACTTATGGTGTCCTGAACCAGATCAGCGCTCCTCAAACTGGCCTGTGCGCTGGGATCTCAGGGTGTTTTGAAGACTGCTGCTGCCTGGCTCCTGCCCTAGAGACCCTGATCGCTGTCAGGGGTCAGCAGCCGGCACACTGGACGTTCACAGACTCTCTGGGGCAGCGCAATGTGAGACCAGACTTGTAGATTGGCCATGGTGAGGTGCCAGCAAGAGGTGTGTTCAGAATCAGCCTTTCCTGGGGCTCACATGGAGTCTCGTCAGGACAGAGCCAGCCCGAGGGTGAGTGCGGGAGTTCCTAGGTGCTGCTGCTGCTCCCAGGATCACACACTGAGAACCTTGATCAAAATCACGCCGCAAAGCATCTGGGACATGTGAGACCACAACAGGATCCATGCAGATTAGTACTGTGTCACCACTCATTGTTATCAACCAGGTGGGTGTTGTCAGATGACTTGGAGAGACCTCGTGGACAACAGAGGGAAACACAGCTGCGTCGGTGCTGTGCCCTCTTTGTACCCCTTGAGCCAATTCCATTCCTGTGTGTTTCATCTGCCGTGGTCCACGTGTATGGACACTGCGTTTCATCTGCTGAGGTCCACGTGTACGGCTGCCACATAAGTTGTTGCAAGAAGATACCGGCGATGCTGAAGTCCTAACGTGCACCTCCAGCTGCATTTCTGCCACCAACGCCATATTTTCCAACCGCTGGGCCTTCTCCCTTGCTTCTCAGTGATTATCCATTCATCGTGATTGCAAGTTCAATCAACTTAGATAAATTGCTATCACATGGTTAACCCTTGGTATAACCAAACCTAGGAAAAAGCATGCACATTGGGCGTGGCTGATGCTGTGAGCACACAGCAAGGAATGCTTGGTGAAATGTCACCACAGTAATAAGTAATGGCACAATGAAAGATTAAGATGGGAATACTAGTGGGTATGGGTAAAACTGCTTCATGGTGTTTTCTTGATTGTAATGGTTTTTTTGGGGGGGCAGGGTGGTGGTGGAAGGGGTTGTGCTTGTAATCTTTGTGGTAGCACACTGCCAGGCGTTTCTTCTAAGGTACCACTGGGTGGGGGCGAACCACTAACCTATAGACCAGGAGTCAAGCGCAAATAGCCGGTGCCTCTCAGAGGAAAACTGTGGGAATGTCGATGGCAAACCAGGAAACAGATCAGGTCATCTCTCATCTATTGTGGGTGAGAATGTGAAACGGGCCAGCCACTTGGGGAATGAGTTTGGCAGCTTCTTAAACGAAACAAAACAAAACCCACTCCCCATACACACATCATATGACCTTGTCGTTGCACTTTGATGCATTTATCTCAGAGAAATGACACCTCTTTTCGCGCCACAAATTGTACATGGTTTTGCATAATGGATATGCCTGTCATAAACCCCAAATGTGAGAAAACCTGAAGTGACAACACAAACGGCGGTCACTCCTGCCACGAGTGACCAACCAGTCATAGAACGGGGCTCAGGACCGAACTGGTGACCCACAGGGCACCTCTTGGTTGGATGTCAAGGGGTACCAAGCTGAATGGACACACACACACACACACACACACACACACGATCTCCAAATGCAACATACAGCACGATTCAATTTATTCAAAACTATAAATCCGAAAGAATCAAACCCACGGCTACAAGTCCATGCCGACCCCGGTGACCCTGCAGAATGGACTACAACTGCCCCGGAGACGGCCATCTTTACAGAGACTGAGGGTCACATCTCTCTCCCTCAGAGCAGCCGGTGGGTTCTAGCACCAGCCTCTCGGTTGCCAGAGCGCTTCACCATGGCACCCCCGGGACTCCTTTCTAAGGAGACAACACAAAACTCACTGTCCTCAGGCTGACCCTGGCTCACAGCAGCCCTACAGGACAGAATGTCACTGCTCCTTGGTGTGAACATCTTTAGGGGACCAGATAGCCTCATCTGTCTCCCACGGAGCAGCTTGTGCGCTTGAACTGCTGACCTTAGTCACCGGGGCTCCTTGACAAGCAGAAAAAGAGTAGAAATAAGAGAACAACCAAGTGACTCCTGCTGGGATGGACTGGAATGTAAGTGATTGGGTTGGGTCATGTTTTAATAGAGGCAACTATTCAGAAATGGATCTGGATGTGTTACATCGCTGGCATGTCCAAAAGGGACACAGCTTTTAAAGCAGAGAATTAGAAATCCAGAATGAGTGCGCTTGGATGTCCCTCCTGAGTCCAGCAGCTGACCAATATTAATGTCAGCGGCAAATAATAAGAATGAAAAGTCCCCACTGTCTATAGAATCCTGCCTCACAAAGGGAGAAGAAGGAAGGATGTGATCTCGAGATCATCATCTAAGTCGAGCAAGGTAGACACTGCCATTGCCCACCCTGTAGAACTGGCTCTCCGGGCCCCTCGAGCGGCTTGGAAGAGAGAGAAAGAACTCGCTCATCCATCACAACAATCGCAGAGCTTCACCATCTGCTTGGCTCCGTTTCCTCCGGATAAATTTCTTAAATGGGGACATCATTTTTGCATTTAAAACCTTTTATCACCCACCCGGCCACCTCTGAAGGATGAAGAAATGTAGATAATTCTAAGAAGGAAATGGAGTCAGACTTGATCAAAAACTCCAGGGAATTGACTCCAGGGGTTTGAGGACGGCACCGCACTGACGCGGCCGTGTGGCCCTCTGTTGTCCCCGAGGTCTGAGTCATTTAACAACAATAACTGCCACCACTTTAAGAATAACAATAAGCAGCAATGCAAGGACTAAGATGCATGGGTCCCGCGTGGCCTCACCATGAGTGTGAAAGATCACCCAGACCCCTGTGTGAGGCTGAAGTTCCTGCCTGTTCTGATGGGGTGTCTGTGAGGACCAGGGCTTCTTGGTCTGTTAGGAAGCAGGCAAACAATGCTTATCGCGGGCTCCCAGCCACCCCCAGCCCCTCTCTCAGGCAAAGAAGGAGTATCCGTGTATTACTTGGCACACAGATCATGTGCCTCCATTCAATCCGAGCCCTCTCTGCATTATATTGAATTTCGAGAGTCCTTTCCAATAGACCAGGTCATAGCTGTGAGAAAACCAAGCTTGGGATGGCAGGAATGCCCAGGGGTGGGTGCTGAGCTGGCATTTGGAGTGCGGTGTTTAGACATGCAGTTTTACAACTGTTTCCAAATGCCATTTCACTCATGGTCGTTTCTTTTTCTTTTCTCTTTTTCCTTAATGAGGCTCCTCTTACTGTATCTTCCTGCCTTAGGATGCCCCCTTTCCAGATCTTAGCTGACAAGCGCTGAGCTCTAATTACAAGGGAGGGACTCGATGGCATTATGGCTTCGCTAACCATCGATGCTCAAGAGGTATGGAAGTGACAATGAAGGAAAATTTAGTGAATGACCCCAAGGACCCCACACAGCTCCAAAGACGTAGAACTCCAAACATCTGTTTGCCATGAGGGGTGGCTAGGTCGGTTTCTTTTTCTTCTCGCCTTTGTAAATAAAAGTACACATATGTTTTTAATCTTCCTATCTGGCAAGGCTTTCTTGAGGGGAAACCAATACATAAGTGACTTCAAGTGGCTGAAAGTAAAAAGAAATAGCATTCAATTGTTGTTAACTGTAAGGTCAGAGACTATGAGAAAGGGTGTACTCTACCTGTGTTCAGTTCAAGAGGCAGTTGGGCAAACAGAACAAGAGAAAATCCAGACGCATCTGTGTCTGGGTTATAATCTCTCACCGTATTGATTCGACATGTGTGCTGAGCAAACAATCCGGGAGCTGGATTAAATGAAGAGGAAGGCAGCATCGGGCTTATAAGCAACCTGCAATATGCAGATGGCACAGCGTGCTCGCTGAAAGTGAGGAGGGTTTGAAGCGCTTTCTGATGAAGATCAAAGATTTCAGCCTTCAAAATTGTGTGAGTCTGGGTAGACTAGAGAAACATAAGAAAGAGGTTTATCGACAAGAGCAATGGAATATTGAGAAAACATCCCAGGCCAGGCCAGATCCAGTTCATAAGTCTGATGGTAGCCCACATGTCCGTTACCAATTGATAAAGTCCTCTTCAGACTCACAAAATACATGAACTGATGCTGGACGCAGGAAGATTAAGGACAGTGGGTGGGAAGTCTTGTGGAGCTGATGTCATTGTACGGACCTCAGTGCTGGCAGGGATCTCCACATGGCTTTTTTCTCCCACCCCCAAGGTTCTGGCTGTGTCAGGGTAGTTTCATGTGGCTTCTTGTCAGAAATATCTCACAGGGAGTGAGCAGAGGAGAAGGCCCTGGCCACATAGAAGCCTCATTGGTTATGACTCAGTTGACAGACTGGCCTCCACCCCTTCACTCTTAATCCTCTCAAGCCCCAAATTGTCACCAGATGATGTAACTACTACAAATACGGATTGCAATTTAAAACCCAAATTCTTGCAACTGGACCAATAGGAAAAATCAAGATAGATGGAGAAAAGATTCAGGTTGTCAAAATCTTTATCTTGCTTGGTCCCATGATCCATGTTCACGGAAGCAACCGTTGAGAGATCAAATGATGCGTTGCATTGGATAAACCTGCCGCACAAGACCTCTTTTCAACATGTTAAAGAGCAGGCATGTGTCTTCGAGGGATAAGGTGTGCCTGACCTAAGCCATGGTATTTCCAATCTCCTCATAATGCCTGGTGTAAGTTGGACATTGAGTAAGGAAGAATGAAGACGATGCTTTAGATTTATGGTGCTGGCGAGGAAGGTACCACAAACAGCCAACAGACAGAAAAACCTGTCTTGCAAAAAGCATTTTCCTTTAAAGCAAGGACGGCAAGAATTCATCTCAAGTACTTTGGACAAGTCATCGGGAGTGACCAGTCCCTGGAGAAGGGCATTATGTCTGGTAAAGGAGAGGGGCAGTGGACAACAAAAAGACCTTTGAGAAGATGCATGGACACAGTGGCCGCAAGAGCAGGCTCCCACATACCATCAGAAATGTGAGGCTGGCACTCCTTTCTGTAGGACTTCGGCCACCCTTAGTCATAGCTGACTCCAGGGCACCGCACAACAATTGCCCTCGGGAAGTTCTCCCTGCCTTCCCCCTTTTACAGAAAGACGAGGGGGTCCCAGTCTCCACAGGACATCCCAGAATGAGCACACGAGGTGTTTCTGAGCCCCAAAGCTCTGTGTGCACGCTGGATCCCCGGGGAGGATGGGCCGCCTGTGACAGACTCACTCCCTGCTGCTGAAGGGAAGCCTCTCCCGTTCAGAAACATCTCTGAGGGCTGCAGGAACCCTGGGCAAGCCACTCAGGGCATCTGATAACAGAAACAAATTAGTATACATGCCCAAACTCCTGTTCCCTCCAGCTTCTCGGCAGGAAACATGCCTTTTAAGTTAAAGTAATTAAGCTCATTTAATGTTGACTGCATTTTTAATAAGCCCATTTGTCAGAAAAGGCTCTTGCTGGATCTGGAGATGAAGTGGTGGCGGCTCAGTGATAGAATGCCCTCCGTTATTATGCTGGAGGAGAAAAAGCAGCACCCGTGGCCAGCCAGTGGGTTCCAGCCCGAGGAGGTCCTGGGGGGACCGGGCTCCACCTTGGCCAGTGGCCTGCATGCACAGTCACTGCCCTCTGTCAGAGGAGGCTCACGTGGCCTTGTGAGGCTGCATAGGCTGGGGGTTTCAGGAAGGAAGCAGGTGGGTCACAATGGCCCAATCCCCTGGTGCTGGGTGGTGTCACAGCGCCAAGGTAGCATGTCTTTCCTTTGTGTCTGGTGACTTCATTTGTTAGATCCCTTCAACTGCCTGCTCCCGCCCCACTGGCAGCTGTTTTCTTAATGCTAACACTGACGTCAAGTTGATGCTGACTCCCAGGAGGTCTATGTTACAGGGAGTCCTGTGAGTCTTTGCAGAAATAGCCTCAACTCTCTCTGGGAAGAGGTCAGTCCGTCAGTTGAATCACCAGCGTGTGCTTAGCTGCAGCCCAGGGTCTATCCCCGGTGCCAGTGGGGGTCCTGATGCAGACCCCGATGCTGGGCACACCGCATGAGTTCGAGTGCAGGAGCCTCTGGTTTTGTAGTCGAGTTAAGCTGGAGCCCAGACATGCTACAAATTGGCGGTGGTCATGTGGCTACCTAGCTCCGCAGCTTCAACTCCAACTTAGAGATCTTACCTACGCGTGACCTCAACTTTCCAGGCTCCTGGTTAAAACAGATGTTACTGCATGGCTATTTCATGATGAGTATGAATTAGACGTACAGCCAGAATGCTCCTTAGAAGCAAAGCCTCGTGGGCATCATTATGAGGAGGGGCCAGCCCATGCTCGGTCAAGTGGAGGGTGAGGCAAAAAGGACAAAGAGGAAGATTCTCCATGCGGTGGACTGACTTAACGAGTGTCATGGTTGTGTGGACGGTGCAGGAGTTGACCACGTTTTCTTCTGCTGTCCGCCAGGTCGATGTGAGTGAGAATCCACCGGCCAGCCCCTAACAAGGACAGCGTGGATATGAGAGATGCTGTTTGGGAGGCACACAGCCGGGGGGGAAGCTGCAACATTCGGTTCTGCGTCTCCGTGCATTGCTGGCATAATCCATTCTCGCCATCCGGGGAGATGGCCTTGAGACCGTTCCGAAGCACGCACGTTTCATCTCCAGAAGGAAATGGGGAAATGTTTTTCTTCCACCAATGACATTAGCAATTTACAAAATGATTTGAAACCAGAAAAAGGGAGAGAGAGAGAAAAACGGCATCTCACAGCACTGCCAATAACAGTTAGCAAATCTCATTAATGAGATAGACCAACTTGGAAATTACCACAATTCTCTTTCACAGTAAAACTATTGTAATTAAGTCAGAGCATGTCTGTGTTATTTAGGAAAATAAGTGATTACACTTTGCCCTGGAGGCTCACTGCTAATTTGGGGCGCGGAGCTAATCCTCCTGCGGTGTGGTGGGAAGTGTGCTGGATAATTGCGTGTTCCGGACCAAGCTCGGAGCAACCGAAGGCTCTGCATAAAGCCCACCCCAGGGTGTGTGCCATCAATGCCTGGAGCCTTGCTTTGGACTGATGCTTTCAGTGCAGGTTGAACGTCTTCCTTCAGCACCATTGCTTCTTGTGCATATGCTACCTCCTGAAATAGCAAAATGTCTACTAGTTCTTTGTGGTACAATGCCTCTGTACATGATTTCCATCTTCCTTTGATGCTGCCTGTGCCATTCGATATTTTGCACATCAAACCTTTCTCATTTATTTATTTTTGTTTGAGATTAACTTGTCACTAGAGACTCCAAGCAATTTCAGTTCTCCTTTTCCTCTTTTTTAAATTTCTTTCTTTTTTTTTTAGCCATTCATACTAATAGTTAGGTTTGAGGAATAAGGAATCTGGAGGGATTTTTTTTTTCTAAAGAAGTACACTGTATATATTTACAGAGCCTATCCCCAGAAATGAAGTAAACAGCAGTGTCCCATTAAACCTTCCGTATCTGTAGTTATCTTTCTCCCCACCCCCATCCTTCCTCAAAATTTTATGCCTCCATCTAAAGCAACTTCCTTAACAGTAATAACATGGAAACAAACAAAACCCCTAAATATAGAGGAATGACTAAATAAATTTTGATACATTCATGCAATGGAATAATATTCATCGATACAAAAACAATGACAATTCTCTTAAACACTGCAAGACACGGGCAAAACTGGAAAGTGGCATGCTTAGCAAACTTGTCAATCTTACAAAGAAACGCATTTAATAACACCATTGTAAAAAGAATAACCAAGAAAAAACAGATGTGTTTATACACCAAAAGACGAGACTTTGAAGAATCTTTCACGATTGCAGCTCAAGTTTTTCCTCGAGTTCTTTCCCTCTCAGAGATGTGGACTGTGTTTTTGCCTTTTGGTTTCCTAATTTTGGGTTCTTTGTGCATTTCATTATAACTTTACTTTGTCTTCTCAAGCTGTCTTGTGAAATTTCTTGTTCAACTCTTTGATTCCATCATTTCTTTCATATGCGTTAGCTTCTCTGTGATTTGAAGAACAACTTTCCCAGTTTCTTTCAAAATGCACTTTGACCTTTTCTATCGTTCCCTGTCTTTTTGATGACTTCCACTTTCCTCATGAAGGATGCTCTTGCTGTCTTCCCACAGCTTGTCAAGTCTTGATAATTAATGTTCAGTGCATCATATCTGTTCTTGGGATGTTCTCAAAGTTCAGGGGGGACAGCCTCAAAGTTGCATTTTGGCTCTCAGGGGGTTGTTTTAATTTTCTTCAGCTTTAATGTGAACTTGCACATCAGCAACTGATGGTCTGTTCTGCAGTCAGCCCCTGGCCTGGTTTTAACTGCTGATATTGATCATGTCCATTGTCTCTTCGCAGAGCTGTAGTTCATTAGGTTTCTGGTATTCCATCTGGAGAAGTCCATGTGCATAGATAGTCAGTTGCCTTTTGTGCTGCTGAAAAATGCTCAAAGTTCTATCATGCAATCTTCAACTTTGTTTCTATCATCAAGTTCATGTTTCCCAACTACCGTTCCTTCCTCTTTGTTCGCAACATTTGCGATCTAACGCTAATAACTGGAGATACAATCTGATTGCTTGTTTTATCAATTTCAAACTGAAGATGTTGGTAGAATTCTTTCATTTCTTCCTCACTAGCTTTTGTGATTGGCACATAAAATTGAATAAAAGTTGCACTGATTGGATTTCTGTAAAGCCAGAGACGATATCACAAAAAGCATTGTACTTCAAGATTGATTTTGAAATATCCTTTATGACAATGACTGCAACACCAATTCTCTCATTTGTATTATTCCCAGCATAGTACATCGTATGGTTTTCTGATTAAAATTGGTCAATGCCGGTCCATTTCAGCTCACTAATGCATGGCACCTAGATCTTTATGCATTCCATTTTGTTTTTGACTGCTTCCAATTTTCCTGGATTCATACTTTGCAAATTACAGCTTCAGTAGCTAGTATATTTTTGTAGCTGTTTCTCCTCACCTTGAGCCATGTTCCATCGACAATGAAGATTCTGATGGCTCCACTCCCACAGGCTTCATTTAGATCCAATCAACATGGCTGACTCCATTCAGAGACACCAGATCCTCCTCAGTCATGTTTGGAAGCTCCCCCCTCCCCCACTTAAGGGGCCCTGACAATGCTCTGCTTCCATTCATTAGGACTTCAGTATCTGACAATGTTGTGAAGCTCTGCATAAAGTTGTCTGTCAGTTTGTCATACTGTGGTGGTTTGTGGGTTGCTGTGATGCTGGCAGCTATGTCCCTGGTATGTCAAAGGCCAACAGGGTCACTCAGAGTGAACAGGTTTCAGCAGAGCTTCCAGACCAAGAACAGACAACAAAGTGCTACCCACTTTGAAGGAAGTAGCCACAGAAAACCTAACACATATCCCCTTGTGCTGAGATTACACGTGGTAATCAACTTAATGACGAGGTTTGATGTAATATAATTACCTCCATGATGGATGTGCTATAATCCCATGACCAGCTTGAGAGGATATGCTTGAGGAGCCAATCACAAGTGAGGGGGAGTGCTTTGTGGTCCGCCCTGCATCCAGTATATACATCACAGGTTCCCACATTTATTTGACCTGCTGTCTCCTTTTTAGAAAAAAAAATTACTCAGCACTCCTGGCAATGAAAACATTTATACTATAGCCCACATTCCAGGATAAAATACAAGTATCTGCTTTGCAGGCCCCCCTGGATCATCCCAGTATCCCTTTGGAGACATACTATTGCCCATTTTCAGAAATACTGATCTAAACGGATACCTCAGCAGGGCTCCCTCACCTTCTGGATCCTGAATCTGTCTGGTCACCATGTGGCCTCTGGGTCTTGGATTGTGAGGCAGCATCTGACGGCGGACTTACCATCAGGGGTCTGCTGGCCCCTGCCTAAATCTTCCAGTCTAACGCCCGACACACAAATCTGGTTGCTCCACAACTCCGCGAGCCATTGACTTCAATTCAATCTCTTGTGCAATTTTTGTTTGGGGTTCCTCTCTCCTGGTTATGTCTTAGGAAACGGACGTCAAAAGATGTCAAAGAGCTAGATGCTGTGCGGGAGGAACATGTGCTGACTGTACATGTGGGTGATACCTGGATGGAAACTGGCACTGAGCTCCATCCAGCCCTGGGGCAGCCACGCCTGCGCACAAACCATCCTTGTCCGTGGCGAAGTGGCTATTGAACTAAAAATTATGCTCGCTGTCATCGAGTCGATGTGGACCCATACTGGGCTTGTAGGACCAGGAATAACTGCCTGGCGAGTTTCTGACACTAACTCTTAAGACAGGGAGCAGAAAGCCCCGTCTTCCTATCCAGGAGCACCTGCGCTTCAAAATGCTGACTTTATGGCTAACGGCCCAACAGGCAACTGCTAGACCATTGGGGTTCCTTAAAATTATAATGAGGATCGTAATAAAATGGGTGCTTTTATTTTTGCCTCCTCATGTCACTAGGAACAAGGACACACAGTTCCTTTTCTGTCTTTCTGGGGACGGCACACACTTTCTCAGATGCGCTGCCATCCAGTGGGTGCTGGCTCATGGTGGCTCTTTAGGACAGAGTGAGTTTCTACTCCGGTGAGTTTCTGAGATTTTAATTTTTACAGGAGTAGACAGCCCTGTCTTTGTCCTACAGAGCGGCCAATGATTTAAAACGGCTGGATTTGCAGGTTTCTGTCTAACTTGTAACCACGATGCCACAGGGCTCCTTGAAGACTACTTAGGCATAGAGAAATGTGTTGTTTTCATAGCGATGGTGTTCAGGTGGGGTTGTGAATGTTTTTTGTTTTTTTTTTTTGAGATTTCAAAGATGAACTTTACTTTCTTGATATTATTTCCAGAATTACAAGGTATGGCGATCCCAAGTGTGTTGTAGGATAGGGGAGGACACAATAAGTGAGGATACAATAACTGCATACAACAACTGCGTTGGAGTAAATATTTTTGCACTAGCTAGAAAAAAAAAGAATTAAAATCTAGGTAAACTGCAATCTACCTAGAACACAGCCAATTTTCTTTGATGAGAAAAAACGTAAACCAAGAAGTTTGTTTGGCTCAGGAGCCTCAGGCTTTGCTCTTGTTTTTGTTTTTTGGTTTTTTAAAATTTTGTTTTGTTTTGCTCAAGTTGGAAATGACAGTGATTTAAAGGACCTTCTCTTATTGATTCTTTTCATCAATAAATCAGAATGGGTCTCGGATTCCTGATGGATGGTGTAGAGAGAAAGCAGGAATTGTTAGAGGAGAGAGAGACATTTTATCAAAGCTGAAAGCTCCCAGGTAATAACTCTGCTCAAAGGGTGTTCTGTGAGGCTCAGGTCTGGCAGGAATAGTCATTTTCTGATAGCTGCTGGAGCCATGACCCAGAGAGGGGTCAGAGGGCAGAGGGCCTCCAGTGTGAACCTCTCCCAGGGCAGCACTCAGAGGCAGGCTCAACTGGCGCTAGCTGCTTCAGGCCAGCCCAACAAAAGGCTCACCTACCAGCTGGGCTTTGGGTCAACTGGAAACAAGACCCAGTAAATACATTTACATAGTGGCATGCCCCAGGCGGGTCACTCATGAGAAAGATAAGCTTTTCCACTCCTTTAGAGAAATCCACAGGTTCTTTCTACTCTGTGCTGCGGAGTCTCTGTGGGTCAGAATCTGATCAAGGGAAGTGAGTTAGGTTTGTGGACTTTCCTGGAAACTTATGGATCCGTGTGGGTAAGCTGCCAAGCCATGTCATTATGTGAACATTGGTGTTGGATAAACATGGAGGACGACCATCAGATGAGATAATGGAGGATGACTAAAACTTTACGTAGCTGTCTCGTTTCATCATCATATAACTGCCAAACCACGAAGAATCGTGGTCCCAGTTGACGCACAGTCTAAACCATCATGACCAGTGCTAAACTCCCCTTGTACTTTGGCTTTTGCTAATGCCCGATGTGCATCCTTAATGGGCAAAACAGCCAGATAGTATACTTTAAAAACATCGTCATAAATGGGAAATATTGGACGGAGACAGTTGATAAATGATCAGTAGGTATACAACCCACTCTGGGACCACTGGAAAGTAAGACATTTAATGTGTATCAAAAGACTTCACTATAGGAGCAAAAGGTGAGCCCATGGATTGGGGGGAAAGTTGGCCTAGACATGTCGGATAAGGGACGAATCTCAAATCTTTATAGAAACTCCACATTTCCACACAAAAAACGACAAATGATTCGATTAAAAAATGAGGCAGAAGAGAAGAACAGGGCAGTCCACCGAAAAAGAGATTCTGGAGGCCAACAGACATGTGAAGAGAAGCTCACGATCGCCAGCCTTTCAGGGGGTGTCATCAAAACAGCAGCAAGCAGAGTCCAAAACCATGCTGGGCGGGGGGGGGGGGCATGCAAAGACACTGAGACCCTCTCATGCTGCATGTGGGGATGCAGCACCACACAAACACTCTGGAAAGTGATCGGGTGCTTCCTCAAAAATGCGAGGAGAGGAGAACCATGTGGCCCAGCATCCCTCAACTTGGTATATATCCTAAAGAAAGAAAAGTCATAGCACAAATAGATCTATGCACTCCTGTGTTCATCAAAGCACTATTCACGATAGCAAGAGACAGACATGACCTCAGTACTCCTTGGCTGAAGAATGCATAAGCACACTTTGATACGTACACACGATCTAGCATTAAAGACTAGCAATGGATCTGCTGCATCGGAATGTCTGATGATGTCAATGGGACCGGAGTACCTCTGGCAGAGGGAAATTATAAGGATAGATATAGTGCCTGATGTCAAGTGGGTCTGGCTGAGAGTCGACTACCAGGAAGATGCTAACCTGCGTTGTGTTGACTCGCTTGGGTGGTTCATAACAAATGATGAATAACATTTCCAAGAATGGGAGTTCTGGTGTGTGTCAGAATTATATCCGTTCCCCAGACTTCTGAGCAAACAACCGCAGACATCCGGCCATATATAAAACACAACCTCAGGCTTGGACGAAGGCTTCTTAACAATCTCTGTGCAGATGATGCAACCTTGCTAGCTCCAGACAAAGAGGACTAGGGTCCTTGCTGATGAAGATCAAAGAAGACAGCCACGCCTGGGCGAGATGAGACCCGAATCCTCACAGCCTCCTCAAGAAGCAGCGTCATGATAGAGTGAAGATGGAAGTTGTCAAGAATTTCATTACTTGGATTCACAACCAATGCTCATGGAAGCAGCCATCAAGAAATCAAATAACACATTGCATTACAAATATGTTGGAAATGATTTTGTGTCTGTGTTTAAGATGTTTCAAAGTATGAAAAAGCAAAGATGTCACTTTAAGGACCAAGGAATGCCTGAACCAAGTCATCTGCATGCAAAACCTTCATCATCTGCATGGAAAACCTTCGTCGGAATAAATAAGACTAAAGAAATCTTAGTGTCCTTGGATTACAGTGTTGGCAAATGACCTGGAATGTCCTGTGGATTACCCAAAGGATGAACAAATGTGACTTGGAAGAAGTACAGCTAGAACGCTCCTTAAAAGTGAAGACAGGAACTCTTTGTCTGGAATACTCTGGACACATTACCAGGAGAGGCCAGTCCCTGGAGAAGGATCTCAGACTCGGTAGAGAATTGGCTAGAAAAAGAGAGTCACCCTCATGCAGAAAGCCCCACACCGTGACGCAGATACAGCAGCCACGGTGACGCTGGCCCAGGGATGGACAGTCCTGTGTTCTGCCGTGCACGGGGTCATTCTGAGTCGGAACCAACTGCAGAGCCACTGAAAACAACACTTTCTAATCTCCCCTCTCCTTCTTTATGCTCACGCGGTTTTCATCTTAATTACTCCCATTTTCTCACAATGAATACTCATTTTAAAACGAAGACCTTTTCTGCCTTTCTCACCAAGTGTGCTGGATCTTTCCATTCAACGGCTTTCTTAATTCTTATCACAGTGGTTCAGGCAGTGCATCCATTATATTCTATTAAAATGCCTATTCCACCCAAGGTTGTCACAATTCAGAGATTACAGCTTCTGCAAGGTGTTTTGTTAGGGATATATTCATATATTCACTTTGTTAGCCCTCAAACACATCCCATGAGCCTGCATTTAACATCTCAGTTGATAGCACAATTCAACCAAAGGGATAAAATGAAGCAATGTTTATTTATGTTATGGGGTGGATTTTATAGGGATATTAGATAGGCATGCACTGTTATTCCAAATATTTCTGCACTGCTCACACCCCAAGCAAGGTCAAATAAGTAAAAGTGAAGCAAGAAAGAAATGAGAAAGAAGATGCTGAATTTGTCTCCTAAGTAGCTGTATGCAAATGTGGTGACCTCAAGGAGCCTCTGGTGGTGCAGAGACTAAATGATCAGCTGCTAACCTAAAGGTCAGCAGTTCAAATCCATCTGCTGGTTCACGGGAGGCAGATGAGACACTCTGCTTTCCTAAAGATTTACTGCCTTGGAGTCTATATGGGGTGGGTCTGCTCTGTCCATTGGGGTCATGGCGAGCAGGAATAGAGTCAATGCCAACGGGTTTGACTTTCCGTTAGGTGACATTTGTTTCCACTTGTGAGCCACATCTCTTCTAAGAAGAATAGGAAATTGATTCTCAGAGAACAAAGAGACGGATCACTTCTTGGCTGTGTCCATCGAGGAGCATCCCCACGTGATCAAATAGTTTGAGAAAAGATGTGTTCTTAGCCACTGAAATTATGGACCTAGTTCCAAAGGGCAGTTCCAAGTGGAGAACCTATTCAGTTCCCCGGGCACATTCTCAGGACCTTCGAGACAGTCGTGGTCACCTGCAACTTCTACATGTGAGTTTTAAGCAGACAATGCCACCCCCATGAGCGCCAATGACAAGGAGAGGCAACCACGGCCCCTGTCCTTCCTATGGAGATTTGAGGTGAGGCTGTCACTGGATACTTGCTTTTGAAAAGGAAGAACTTGGTTAATTTTGCAAGGACCTTCAAGCCCCACCGAGTCTCCTAGATCAGCGGTACTGCTTAAGAAGCACCACATTGAGACTCTGTTGCTTTCTGCTTCATGGCCCTTAAGAGCTGCCATTGTGTCCGCACCCTCTCGGGTGCCCTCAGGAGGGCCAGGGTGGAACAGCACTCCCTGGAGATTTCAATGGCTGGCTTTTAGGAAGTAGATTGGTAGGCCTTTCCTTGACTTGAACCTCCAATGTCATCAAAGTTATCCCATGAGTGTGCTAACCACCGTACCCCCCAGGGTCACCTAGCCAGAGTCTGAAGTCCTCAGAGGACGCCGTGAAAGATGTTACTTGGGAACCACCTCTCCATAAGACCCATCCCACATAGTGGCTGTTCAAGTGCTTCCAGTATGCATTCCCCCAGCAAATCTCTTTTTCTTTCTTTTTACATTTTTGATGTATAAAATTATTATTTTATTTTTCAAAATCATTTTACTGAGGGGCTCTTACAAATCTTATAACAAGCCATCACTCAATTGTCTTAATAATTGTACATATGTACATATGTAATATGTACATATGTAATAATTGTACATATGTTACCATCATCATATCCAAAACATTTTCTTTCTACTGGAGCCTTTGATATCAGCTCCTCTTTCCCCCCTCCCTCCTCTACCCAAACCTCTTTTTCTATGATGATTTAACCACGGAGAGCAGGAGACACTGTGTGAATAGCAAACTACGGATAACATTAGAAAGAACAGTAACTGAATTCAAGAACATATCTTTGTTCTCACTCAGAGTCTTTATCACACAATTCCACTCGGGGAAGCAGAGCAGCTTGCCATATTGAAACCTAGTCCAATCCAAAACTTCTTGAGGGGAGAGTCCAGAGAAGAAATGAGCTGCAGGGGAAGCCCATCAGGCCAGATCCATTGAGAGCAGGTGGGAGTCCCTCTGACAAGCCCTCCCACTCTCCATCGTGTGAAAACCTGGGAGAGAAGATGCTTCGTCTGGCTTCCTGAGGCACGAAGCAAACAGTCTTGAAGGAACATGGCGCTGTGCTGGGAAAGCAGACTCACCAGACGGCAGGGGAGGCCAGCAGCACATGTGAGCCTAAGAACAGGAACCGTGTAAAGATCACCCCTGCAAACAAATTCATCTTTGACGAGATACCACTGGGATGTTCGTTAGTCATAAGGAGGCAGGGCTTCCGTTCACTTATTTTGGACACCTCATGGGGAAAACCCGGCTGCTGGCAAAAGAGATCACGTTTGGCAAAGTAGAGAGTCAGTGAAAACCACTGGAGTTCCTGAAAGAGCTGCCACAACTCTTGAGGAATCAACCATACTGGGCAAAAAGAGCAGCATCCACCCCAATGGAGAAGTGGGAGGTAGGAAGGGGCAGTACACAAGGACAAATGGAGACAGGCAGCCCAGGGATGAAGTGGGGAGAGTGCTGTAACATTAAGAAGATTGGGACCACCATCAAGAAGCAAAAAAACAAAATTCTATATGGTGTTTAAAGGAAAGCTAGTATGCTCCATAACTGTTCACCCAAGCTGCAGTATTAATATAAGATGACTGGTATATTTAGGACCGCCATGACGGCTTGACAACCATTAACCAGCAAAGGTGAACATTTCCAAGTGAACTCCCAGTGAAATGTGTGAACTCCCCTTTTGTTGTCTCTTCCTTACCTTCGTATATTTTCTTCTAAGAAGATTGACTAAGGAGCCAATATTTACCTTGCCAAAACAGAGATTAAACATTACTGTATGAAAAAAAACTCAATTCGGTGTGCTGTTAGAACTAGCACAAAAATAATTTTAATTTTTTTTTTTTAATCTAGAGAACATGAAGAAGCCTTGGCGGTCCAGTGGCTAAGTCTCTCTGGCTAGCTGGACAGTGAGAGGTTTGAACCCACCAGGTATTCATCAGAAATCTGCATCCTCTTAGTAATCCGTCTCAGCCAGATTGCTGCTGTGGCAACACCACCAGGATCTCTGGCTTCCCGGTTGTTAATTCTTATTCCCTAGTTGTTCCCCTGTCTATGGTGCTGTTTGCTCAGAGTTCCGTCCCTACGCTTCCTCCTCCTACCAAGTCTTTCTGGAATGGT
Organism: Nesogale talazaci; assembly: GCA_004026705.1. NCBI lineage: Eukaryota > Metazoa > Chordata > Mammalia > Afrosoricida > Tenrecidae > Nesogale > Nesogale talazaci. The sequence continues at coordinate 101,309 of PVJH01002603.1, read as the reverse complement.
CGGTTCCATTCCTTCCTCCTTGGGCTTGCTTCCCATGCCTATCTTATACAGGTAGGCAAAACTACAATAATGGATACAAAATAAAAAGAAAACAAAAGGTTAGAAAATAAAACCCAACACAAAAGCAAAATGCATACATAATTCCAGGTCTTGATGACTATCTTGGGGTTCTGGGAACTGCCTGAAGTCTATTTGGGGGGCTTCCCAGGGGACTTTGTGGCTTTTCTTTGCTCCAGTGGCTGATCTGTTGCTATGTTCTGAGTAGGGGGGTCAGAACAGACTCACTCCCTGTTGTGTGTCTCCAGTTTTATCTTCTGTCCAGGTATGCTCCGTTGAAGGGCATCATGTCTTAAGCTATTGTTGGCTCCCATTATTCCCATGAGACGATGTGCTTCATGCAATCATCAGGACTTTTTAGGGATGCATAGTACTCCATTGTGTGTATGTGCCAGAGTTTTCAAATCCATTCATTGATTGATGGGAATTTAGGTTGTTTCCAGTTCTTTGTGGTTGTGAATTGCACCACAATAACATGAGAGCACAGACAGCTGGCTGAGTTTGATTTCTTACCTCTTCTGGGTATATGCTCAGTAGAGGGGTAGCTGGGTCACAAGGTAGGTCAATTTCCACGTTCTTTAAGTATCACCAAATTGTTTTCCACAGGTACATTACCACCTTGCCACTTCCCCTCCAACACGGGTTGCTCTCTGATTTTCTGATTTGGGCTACGCTCACGGGCATTAGGTGATATCTCATGGTTGTTTTAATTTACATTTCTCTGACAGCTAAGGATTGGAGTATATTTCTTATATGCTTATTGGCCATTCCAGTCTCCTCCCTAGTGAAACTTCTGTTGAGGCCTTTTGACCACTTCCTCAGGGGGTTAACTGTTTTCTTGTTTTTGCAGGTGAGGAGGGTATTGTGGATTTTAGTAATAAGTCCTTTGTCTGTTGCATCATTGCTAAAAATCCTCTCAGTCTGTAGGTTCTCTCATTACTCTCTTGTTGAAGTCATTAGATGCACACATGTGTTTTATCCTTAGTATATCCCACTCGTCAACTTCAGCTTCATCTATGTGTGTACCTTCTCAATGTCAGTTAGCCTCTTTATTCCCTCTGCCAAGGTTCTCAGGTTTGTTCCGATTCCTTCATTGAAACCTCTCAAGAACAGAAACGGGAGGGGTGATACCAGGAGAGAACAGGGAGGAGAGGGGAGAAAGGGAGAGCCAATTACAATGATCAACACATAATACCCACACCACCCAAGGCCGACTAACAACAGCAATGTGGGTGGAGGGAGATAGCAGTCGGTGTAAGACATGAAAATAATGGCAATTTATGATTTATCAAATTTTTCACAAGGGTAGAAGGGTGAGGGAATAGGGGCAAAAAGAGTTGATACCAAGGGAGCAAATAGAAAGGATCAAATATGGAATACAATGATGGCAATGTATATAAAAATATTCTTGATTCCATTGAGTGTCATGAGAGCTGATGTATGGATTATCTTAAGAGTCCCCAATAAAGTGATCTTTTGAAAAAGAAGAAGGCTGTGTCCACAAAAGTTATGGCCTTGAAAACTCACAGTTCACAGGGCAAGGTCATCCCTGCCCTCTAAGTCACTGTGAATCAGAATCAACAGTGTGCTAGGGATGGGTAAGAGAAAACTGACACTCAACAGCTCCGCAGATTCCGGAAGCCCTGAAAACATTCAGAAGCAACAGTTGATAAGACTAAACCAAGACCCAAACCAAGGCTATTGCCAAGGAGCCCACACCAACTGCCACAATCTATATTGACCAAAGGGGTCACTAGGTAGGGGGAAAGCCCGGGGCCTTTTTAGCATCCTCAAGCTCCCTATGTGAAGAAAGGACTGGAGAGAAACAAGCGGTGAAATGCTCGTGACATGCAATTCCGTTCAAGCAGGAAAAAAAATGAACTAAAGCCACAGGCCTCAGCGTGGACTGATCCTTACAACTATCTATAACTTAAAGCAGTAAATGGCTGTTCTTTGCATGAGGTTGGTTCATTTTTATAAAACACGAAACCATGCGAATGTATCTGTTTAGGAGTGTATACATAAGGGGTTCACCCAAAACCAAATGCATGGACATAGAGTTGATTCAGATTCCAGGCAACCCAATTGAGGGTTCCCGGGACTGTAGATCAGCAGAGGAGCAAACAGGCTCATCTTTCTTTCAGGGAGAAGCCGGTGGTTTTGAACCGAAAAACTTGCAGTGAGCAGTCTAAAGCTTGCCCTACCCTATCTCCAAGGCTCCTCTGCACAGATGAAGTAGATCTAGTACAAAAGTCTCAGCCAATGATCAACATAGAACGAAGGTCATTGGGTCCTTCTGGGGATGGGCTAGGCGGTGTGAGATTGCATTCTGAAGGCTCAGCACAGCAGTGGTGGTTCAAGATGGCAGGAAGCAAAGGTAGGCTGATCCTTATTTGTCTTTGTTAACCATTGTGTTCTGAGTCACAGTCATGCAGGCACAGTCTTTTAACTGCCCTTCAGTCACTCCCTGTCACTGCTTCCAGATTCCCCACCCCGGTACTTCGCTCCAAACCCCACCAGCGGTGGGACTCAGACCTCGCAGGAAACAGAAGGGACATTCTCCTTAACTGAGTGTCATACTGCCCTAAGTCTGGATGGTGTCTTTCTGTTCCTGGAACCCCCAAAGAAGTGAAGAGGGCCAAGAGAGTGGCTCATTCCATCCTGAACAGAAACCTGTACCACAAGATCAGCTCCTTTAAACCAACCGTGGTAGGATCTGTGAAAAGAAAAAAAATCAAGAACGAACGTCTTGGATTTTAAGGGCCCTTTCTTACCGGTGAAGCCAAAACACAACTGCAGATGGTCCACTAAAGCGAGGGAGCTGCCCCCCCAAAATGAGCCCTCAGGAGTTTCCCACTCCTAGCCAGCCCACATCCAGCCTCCGACAATTTGTCAGGGTCACCAGTAAGTGTCCCCATGTGTTTATGTTGTCCTGGAGGTCCTGTGGGTTGGGTTGGAGATAGGGTTATTGACTATGAGATTGGTGGTTCAAACCCACCCATGGGAGAAAGATGAATTAGGACCAGCTCCAAGGTAATGAGGTTGGTTTAGTCTTGGTTGTAGGTGCCATGGCTAAGTGTTTGATCGCCAACCCAAAGGCTGGCAGTTCAAACCCACCCGTTGCTCTGTGAGTGGAAGACAAGGCCATCTGCCTTCCTGGGGATCTGGGCCTTCGGAGGCTTGTGCAGTAACTCTGCTCTCCCAGCGAGGCTCACTCTGGGCAAAGCCATCTTGTAGGCAGAGGGCTAAGGCGTCACCTTGTGGACAATGGTTTTCATATCAGGACCCGAAGGCATTCCGTGTGATTCCAGAGAGAGTTTCTATATTTCAGTTTGTCTCCCATTTTCCTTTTGACTAGAAAGCAACAATGAGCCAGGTGATTTCTAGACACACACACACACACGCCCGTGTGCTGCCATTTGAGTATTGACGTTCACACATCACGGCACACCCTGTGCCACCGACTCGCAGCCTACTTCTGAAAATGTTCTGAAGTCACTTTCATAACAAGCGAAATTTATTTACAGATGGCATATAAATGAAATCTTCTCCAGGCGGCTGGTGTGGTCAGGAGACTCTATTATGTGCTATATTAACCTGAACCAGGAGGCAAATGCTACATCTGTTCATTTGATTTTCAACCATGCGACGGCATGAAATTTAATCCCTGTGCTTTTTTTAAACTGTAATACGAAGCCCCCATAAAATTAGTTTATTCTGTGCAAGGCATTAGACATAGCTGCTTGTTTCCATTTCTAATGCCAGTGATGAATCCCCTTTCCCTTCGTGCTCACTGCGGTCTGTGCTTGCACAGAATGACAATTAATTATTGAGCAGCCAGAGGTTACAAGCTGACCAGCAGGACTTCCCACAGTTGGCAGCGGCAGGAGTAAATCTCGACTGAAATGAAAGAGGTGGGAGGCGACACACATGTCCCCGTGCCATCGCACGAAGCCGTTCCCCAAACAAAACAAAACCCTTCTTTCCTTTTCCGATGTTTAAACTGGCGATCAAAGAAACTAGAAAATACATTGAAGTCGAGAGGAGAGGGCCGAGGATGAGGGATTCTGGCTTCTGAATGACTGCATCCGCGTATTGCGTTCGCTTTCTGTGCCTACCTCGCCAATTACTAGAAGCGCAGTTGATGGAAACCCCAGAGACCGTCGGGATTTCTGTGGGAAGGGAATCCCGGAGGTGGTTGGCTGGATCCTCTGCTGCACACCACTGTCAACCAGGGCACAGTCCAGGTCTTACCTGGGCCGAACCTCATCTGAAGCTTGAGGTCTTCTTTCAAGCTCGCCCAACTGTGAGCGGAGTCCGGCTCCTTGTGGCTGTGGGACTGCAATGCTTGCTGTCCTGTGGCTCGCCCACAGGCTGCGCAGGACCCGGGGAGCAAGGCAAGGGGTCTGCTCCTCCTTATCATTATGTCGCTTATGGGTGGGAGTCAACCGGTGATGCCCAACAGCACACACACACACACACGCTATCTACACGGACACACACTCACGCACACAGACACACACACAGACATATAGACACACTCACACTATACACACAGACACACAGACACATACACTATACACACACTCACACAGACACACATTCACGCACTCACACAGACACACAGACACACACACAGACATATAGACACACACACTCACACTATACACACAGACACACAGACACATACACTATACACACACTCACACAGACACACACACGCTATCTACACAGACACACACTCACGCACTAACACAGACATATAGACACACACACACAATGCACACAGACACATAGACACATACACTATACACACACTCACACAGACACACACACACACAGACACAGACACACTCACACAGAGACACAGACATGCACTCACACACACTAGCACACATATAGACACACACACACTCACACTATACACATAGACATACTCACACAGACACATATACACACAATCTATACACACACAGACATGCTTTCTAAACACACAGACACACACTCTCGCACTCACACAGACACATACTCACACACACATGCACACAGGCATATAGACACACACACTTACACACACTATACACACAGACACACAGACACATACACTATACACACATACTCACACTGACACACACATTCACACACACACACAGAGACACAGACATGCACTTATACACATGCACACAGACATAGACACACACACAAACACACTCACACTACACACACAGACACACACACTATCTATACACATACACTCACACAGAGACAACACTCACACACACTCACACAAATACACACACTCACATACACAGAGACACACACACTTAGAGACACACACATACTCAGAGACATACACATAGACACACACAGACACATAGACAAGCACACTATCTATATACACATTCACACACAATTTATACACACAGACACACACCCACACACCAGCTCCCTGCCATCGCGTCCATTCTGACTCACAGACACCCCACAGGGAGTTTCTGAGGGAGTAAATCTCTCCAGGAGCAGAGAGCATCATATTTTTCCCTCAGAGTAGCTGGTGGGTTTGGACAGTGAAGCTTTTGGTTACTAATTCATTGCTTAACAGATGGCACACCTCCCCCCTAGGATTTTCTAGGTATATTTAATTATGTATATAATATTTTGCTTACAAACATATATTACACTATGTATACATCTTATATATAGTGGAATTCCTGCGTGGTGCAAACAAACAGGTAATGTACCTGGCTACTCCCTGAGACACCTCAAAAGGAAGCTCTGGTGATACACTCCTAAAAAAATCAGCCATTGAAACCCCCACAGAGCATAGTTCTAGTCTTTTTGCCATGAGTTGGAATAAAGTGAACAACAATTAAAATAGCTACAACATAATCATAGGGATGACATCATGTATTGACCAGAGAAACAAATTCATGGGCACACAAATGTGCGTAAGAAAGAACTTTATATCAAAAAGCAACTGTACATTAAGAAAACACCCCGGTCAAGTACAGATCATCCATAAGTCTGTATTACCCCATATGTCAATACCAGTCCATAAATTCCAGATCAAGTCTGTCTGCCGATATTAGCCCATAAATTCCTCTTCAGATGTACCGAGCCATGCAATGGCCCAAATGCAGTAAGACCCTAGGCCAATGGGTGGGAAGGAGTCTTGTGGATCTAGTGAAGCATCTCAGCCCTGTAGCACTGGCATGGGTCTCCACGTGGTTTCTCCAGCTGCAGAGTTCTAGCATAGCTCCATTTGTCTTGTGAGCAGGAAAGATGAGGTAGAGAGAGTGTGTCTGGTGTCTGGTGTCCAGTGAGCTATTTCTTGCCTTTGTGCCTCCAAATGAGGACATCGAGCTGTGACCTGATTGACAGTCTAGATTCCACCCCTTAGCCAGTTGACACCAGATTCTATAACTACAGCACATCACATAGTCTTTGACCTACTCTATTGGCTACAACAAATCAGAGGCCCCGCCCACACTGACAGGGGAAATTCTATATCAAGACAGGCATCACTAGAGGAAATGTCACGTTATGCTGTCCCACTAATGGGCACTGATCCATCCCCATGCTCTCTGGATCAGTTGTAAGACCTGGACTGTGAAGCTGAGGGCACTCAGCAGCATGCCAGGCATGAGTGTTGGGGTCAGGCCCAGGGTTGAGCTCTCAGGGTCACTACTCTCCTGGGACTGAGAGCTAAATGGGAACTCAGGTACTAGAGAGGTAAATAAATGGCACCTATCTTATTTCCTACAGAGATGAGTGCTATGAAGACTGCAATCCAGAAAACAGGGCCTGGGGAGACTGATGTGGGGACACTTTTGGGTGGCCAGCAAAGTCCTATGTGAAGCTGTGACCATTGGGATGAGGGGATACCAGTCTTACAAACATCTGAAGGACAAGCATTCCCAGGGACCAGCACAAAGAAAGCCGAGATGGTGTTTTTAAGGCATATATGGAAGCCACGCTTTTTGTTGTGAAGCTGTGGGCAAGAGGGGACGGAGTGGAGGAAGTGAGAGAAGAGGGAAGGTCTGTAAGAGTTCCTGATTGCGAGCATTGAGCTTGACATTTCACTCCTGATCAGAGGGAGTCCTGTGATTTACAGGCCAGATGCCTCCTCATTTACTAAGAAGTCTATGCCTCCTACATTCATACTCAATGACAAAGATAAATCACTCACATCTATAGTCACTGAATCAATCCTGACTCCATTCTGACTTGTGCCAACCCTATAGGGCAGGGTAGAACTGCCCTGGGGTTTTTCCGTGGCTCTAATTCTTTATGGAAGTAGAAAGCACCGTCTTTCTCCTCTGGAGAGCTTAGTGAGTTCACATTGACGAGCTTTTGGATCACAACTCAACACACAACCATGATATTAGGCTCTCTAGAAAGGATCCCTGCTTTGTCCAACTATCAGGAAACAGTGTCTTGCCTTAAAATGATAGCCTTTCCAGATTACACCCTGATGAAAATCATTTTCTCCCTGCCTTTGTCAAGGCCTTCCTGAAATCGTTTTTCTCCATAACAGTGGTCGTCATTTGAGGACACGGCAAAGGTGGGGACTTTGTCTTATTTAATGAAGCTAATGAAGATAAACAGCATGTGCAGGAGAAATTGGATGAACGAGATCTGAAACAACAAGCCTTTCACTGGGACGAAATTTTCCCCAAACATACCTTGCATCTCTGATGAGTGCTGTTGATTCAGTCTTTAGAAAGCCTCTTAGAGCACTGCCCTCCAGTCCGTTCAGGCTCATAGTGATCCTTGGTTGTGGTTCTAAGACAACTGATGTGAGAGGAGACAACACCATCTCTCCCCCCTTTAAACCTGTTGGTGGGACCTTGAGGTTAGCAGCACATCATTTCCACAATAGGGTCAAATAGGACTTTACACAGCACTGCTTCACAGACACACACACACACACACACACACACACACACACACGCTGCTGTGGACCTGCAGCCATGGTACCCTGTTAGAAGCTGTTGGGTCAGTTCCATCTCATGGAAACCCCCATGTACCACAGAATGAAACTCTACCCAGTCCTGTGCCAAGCTCACAGTTGTCCCAATGTTTGAGCCCACTGTGCCCATCCATGTTGTTGAACATATTCCTCTTGTTCAATGCCCCACTTTACCAAGCATGAGGTCTTTCTCCAGGGACTGGTCTCTTCTGATAACCTGTCCAAAATCTGTGAGGCAGAGTTTCACCATCCTTGATTCAAAGGAGCATTCTGGCGAGACTTCTTCCGAGACAGATCTGCTTGTTCTTTTGGTAGTCCGTGATACTTCCCATATTCTCTGCCGGCACCATAATTCAAATCAATTTTTCTTGACTGGTGCTCAGAAAAATCACCAGGCCTTTCTTCTATGTAACTTCTGGTGGGTTTTCTGTTATATGTAGATGTGCTAACTATGATTGTACCTAAGTACTACACACACACACACACACACCCCAAAACAAAAGAAGGAACTTGTTTATGTCAGCAAGTAAGAGCTTTAAATTTTCCATCAGAAAGGTGAATCAAAGGTGGGGTGGGGGGGGAGTACAAGAATGATATGTTTGGATAGCCAATTAAACACCAAACCCAAGCAAACAACTTCTAGTGATCCTATAGGACAGAGCAGAAGTGCCCCTATGGCTGTGAATCTTGACAGGAGCAAAGGTCTCATGTTTCTCCTATGGAGTGACTGGTGGCTTTAAACTACAGACCCCGTGAGGAGCAGCCTAACACATGGTGCCACAGTTTACAAAGGAAAAGAAAGATGGAAGGAAGTTTGAAAGTCAAGTTAAAAGCACAAGGGAGAGATTGAGAAGCTCAAGCATCCTTATGACGAAAGAAAAACACTCAGGAAAATGGGAGACAATTTCTAGAATTGGAAAAGACGTGTTCTCAAGGGCAAAAGAACTTACAGATTACTATCCACAAAATGGGAAATGCCACAGTCACTAAGTATAGCCGTGATGGGGAGAAGAGATAGGCCTTAGAAGTTTACAGAAAGGGGGCTGAGCCCCGGTGGCATATGTGGTTGAGTGCGGGACTGTGGCCTGCTGGCTTGGCAGTTCAATTCCAGCAGCAGCTCTCAGGAGCAGCGCTGGGTAGCTCCCATGACCACGAGAGGGCAGCGATGCCCCCCCACACCCCAAAAAGAAGTTTACAGAAAGGAGTCCTGCTGGCACTGTGAGATGAGCACAAGGCGGCTAACCTCAGAGTTAGCAGTTCAAGAGTACCAGAAGCTTCTCAGGCGAAAAATGAGACTGTCTGCTCCTGTAAACACTAGACAGTCTCTGGAATCCTAAATTGTCATTCTAATTTGTTCTGTGCCACTATGAGTTGGAAGTGACTCAAAGACCAAGCTTTAAAACTTTACAGTAAAAATAATATACACCATGGGAGAAAACATCCAACTGACATCTAATTTCTAATCAGTACAATAAGATAGATAATGAACTAATTTATCCATGTTCTTAGGAGGAACTATTTTGAACTTAAGAAATCTGTCCAGCAAAAAAAAGAAAAAAGAAAGAAATCTGTCCAGCATGCTATAGAAGACAAAATAGATGACGGATCTACTGAAAATAAAACACCATAAGGCAAACTTTAGCACAAGAGTAGAGTCCATCAGCTGAGAAAAATCTTTTAGCAATAATACAATGAACAAGAAAATAATCTCTAAAATCTATGGAATATTGTAATACTTCAAAAAGAAGAAAAACAAATAACTGAATTTAAAAAGTGAGCAGAGGACACGAATACCCAATTCACCGACAAGGATCTTCAAATGGCTAATAGACACATGAAAAAAATGCTCATGGTCACACAGGTGGAAATAATGATGAGGTATCACCTCTCACCGACATCAATAACCCATTTAAGAAAACAGGGAGCGTCAAATGCTGGAGAGGTTGTGGAGAGATGGAAACTCTGACCCACTGATGGTGGATCTTTAAATATGTACAACCATATTGTAAACAATGGGAAGAAAAATCCCACACTATCAAACAATATAAGGTACATACCCTAAATAAGAAGAGCTCTGGCATGAAGAGGCATATGCACTCCCATGTTGCATCAAAGCACTGATGAACACAACAGCAAGAAGTTGGAAACAGCTCCAAAGCCCATCTATAATAATACTGAATAGGGCTGAGGCCCAGTGGTGTAGGGGTTGAGTGCAGGACTGTGGCCCACTGGCTTGGTGGTTCAAATCCAGCAGCAGCTCTCCAGGAGCAAGGGGGGGCCTCCTACTCCCACCAGAGGGCAGTGATGCCCCCCCCTAAATAATATTGGCTAAAGAAACTTTGGTACATGAACACAAGGGAGTACTATACATCTTTAAAAAATATTGATGAAGGACAAACCTCCTTACAACACAGATGGACCTGGACAATGTGCTAAGTGAACTTAACCGACTACGAAAGGTCAAATATTATATGAGGTCACTGCTATAAAGATAAGCACCAAGACAGAGCATGACATTTGTTCTCATGTCAGACAATTACTTAATATAGTCTCCCAAGCAATGTTGCAGTGTGTCTGTCTGATGCTTAGGAACTATTTATCACTCCCTTATTTATACATCTGAAAAACCATTTCTTCAGAAGAGGGTCACTTTGTCATTTCGCAGAAAATAGAAGAGGGCCAAATAGTTCCTGCCATACTGCCCTGTCTCACAGCTGCCCTCCTTAATAGACTCTCCTACAATGATGATGAACTTAAAGCTAAAACATGCTAGGGTGGGAGGAAGCAGGTGACTGCTCTGCCAATGTCCTGGACTTTGAAGTCATTGGACTTTGGGTGAAAACTCTTGCTTTCTAGCTTGCACCCAAATAAGCAACTGAGACCAACATACACTTGCCTCTTCCATATGTTCCTTGCTTTGAGTGACATGCATCAGTTAAGCAGGCATGGTTCTGCCTTAGTGAATGTACATTATCAAAATGTCTGCCTTGCTTGTATCCCCTGTTGTTCTCTTTAGCAGTTTTCAATTGCTTAAGCTTTTAACCCGAATAAGTAAACATTATATGTATGTTAGCGCAATTGTTTTTCCTATATGTATACGTATTCTCTTCCACATTAGCATTTTAAATTCTATAACATTGGCTACATTAAGGACATTATTACTAGAATTACCAAATGTCCCTTGCATGCTACACAAATTATTTTCAAAAACCTAATAAGGCTGCCTCTGAAGTGGACTAGGGATATGTGTGTGTGTGTATATATATATACCTAGATATATACATAATATATAAAACATTTATGAATGGATTTTGAGCCAACATGTAATCATAAGCCTAAAAACAACTGGTTCTTACTATACGATGCTACTTGAATCTTGCCCTCATGAAGTGATGACTGAAGAGGAAGTACCATAACAAAGTGTAGTGAAGAAAAATGGTGCCCCACTATCAGAAAGTATAGTGTTTGGGGGTCTTCAAAGATTGTCTTAAATAAGCAACCATCTCAGTGAAGTACCAACTAACTCCACACAGAAAAAGCATATCATTCTGTGTCATCCAAGGACTTCAAATGGTACAAACCAAGACCAGAGGCGGGAACAGCATTACAGCTTAAATTCTGAACACTCCATTTGCAGAAGGCTAAGAATGACAGTGAATAACCCAAACCCATTTGTATTGTCTCTGTGTGGATTAAGCTTCCATGGACTTCCCTCAGACCATTAACTAAGTATGTGGACAGTCTTGTCCATCGACAGAGTACATTGAAAAGTAATTATGCCAGATACAGTTAGGTTTAAATTTAACATTTTGTCATTTGTTTTCCCTTTTAAAATTCGTTCTATTTTGTTTTACTTTCTGCTTTCTTTGGAGATGAGGTTTTTCTGTGTTTTATTTTATTGCTGCTACTGTGTTTTTCTTCCTTTTATTTACTTATGTGAAATCCTGGATATGTAAATATATAGAGACAGCAACTACATCAATAATTCCTTTAGGGTTATGACATGGAAGGTTGGTGGGGGAGGGGTGGTGGCGGCAAGAGGTGCTAATAACAATGGATGCAAGAATGAAGAAAATGTTTCAGAATAGATTGTGGTAATAACTCTTTTAGATGTATTCGAGCCATTGAACTGTATGCAGATTATATGCCAAGGAAATGGTTTTGAAACAGTTTAGTACAAAAAGATCTGTCCCAGACAGCACACAGTGAAAGGAACTAAATTTCTCCCTTGAGGACACCCAAACGAACATTTTGTCACAGTGAAAAACAACAGGCGAGTTCTCCAGGAGAGACTGGAGAGAAGGAAGCACCGCTTTCCCAGATGTACAGACCTCGATGGAGGCTCTGTTGGGAAACAACAGATCTGCATTCTGACAGTTTTGTTGAATGTGCATGTCTCTGATTTTGGAGCAATACTTTTTGGCTTACTCTTCTCATTATGAAAGACTAGCAATAAAAAAAATCCCCCCAGTATCATTCTCCTGACACACACATGGTACCATGAGCTGGAGTCACTTCAAAGGCAATTGGTGGTTGTGGACCAGCCGCTCGAGATGCAACAGGGTCAAGAAAGAAGAGGTCTTTTCTGCAATGAGCTGAGAACTTCTGGAGGTGGATCCTGCTCACGTAGGAAACGAAGCATCATAAAAGGACTTCTGGATGCCTACACTTGGTAAGGAGCCCTGGGGCACAGAGGCTCAAACCAGTCTCAGCAGAAAGACGAGACTGTCTCATCCCATAAAAACGCAGTCTCAGAAACCCTAAGGAACTATTCTACTCTCTCCGCTAGAGGGTCTCGATGAGTTGAAATTGACTTGATGGCGGTGGGTTTGGTTTTCATACCTGCTAAGTACCTATTTTCAAATATATTCTAAAGAAAACATCAAGCGTAAGGAAGTTTATCTCAAGCATTATTTATAACAGCCGCAAGCTAGCAGCAACCTACATCTCCATCATCAGAAACAAATCAATTATGGCTCAGACACACCATGGAAGGGAGATTTAACTGCCATTCCAGGCGTGACTGAGAAATCACTGGGATGTAGTGTTGCATGTAAATGATTACAATGAACTAAGTGGGCAAGGAAGACACAAAACCTGTGCATAATCATCCCACATCTGTACCATGTTACATTATATATTCATAAATGTTTTCACACATGTATTTAATAGGCCTTTCCTCTTGTCAGCAGGGTAAAGGCAGGGTGGTACTGAACCAAGGAGAGGAGAAAATATAGTCTGGGCTTCCTGATCTGTGGGGAGGGTATGGCTGCTCCCACTTGGACGACCTGCCCAAATCATGAGTACCATGGACAGCGACCGACCACAGACCAGATCCAGTTTCTTCCTTTTCTTCTGGGCTGCAGTCCCTCTACAATCCGCAGGTCGGGTGCTACATTTACCCACCAATCACTTGGAGGTGAGAATGATCACTGGAGAAGACGTGTCATGAAATGTCTGATCTTGGCACCATGTTCTCCAGCTGAAGTGAGGGGACACACAGCAAAACAGATCTGGGGGCCAGATCCTCTGACAGGTCCTTTCATGGCTGAGGGCAGGGCTTCTCCTAAATCTGGAGGGAGATATTTAATATTCCGATTCTGTTCCAGATGTAGAAAGAAAATGGAAGCAGCTATGAATGCCCCACACGGTCTCTTTCCACTGTTCTCCAAATGGGCCTTCTTTGTCAGACACCTGAGTGTGCTCCTCCGCTGTTCCGATGCCGATTTTACATCGTTGGGAGGCAGCACATCTTTGTGATCCAGGCTTCCGCTTCACCTGAGAGACCAGTGTGAGGCCTCAGGTCCTGTCCCTCTACACTGAGGGCACAAGGTGACCTCAAGGGGATCTGAAAGCTTATTTGGAAAGTTACAACTGTCCTCAGATGCGGCTGTTCTTCTCCTAAAATCAGACAGCAGCAATGTACAGTGTCTGAATTAGTGAGCATTCTAGAAAGAAATGGCAATGTGGATGGGCAGAAGTCTCTGGACAATGTCATAGTGAGTGCTGTTCCCACGTCTTGACATTGCATTTGTAGGTGGGCTGCATGGCTCCCAGTTAGCCTTACCACAGTGGATGAAGGAGCCTAAGTGGTGCGGGGGCTCAGCACTGAGCTCTTACCCCAAAGGTTAGCAATCATACTCCACCAGCTACTCCATGGAAAAAAGACGGGGCTGTCTGCATCCATGAAAAAGACAGCCTTGGAAACTCTGTGGGACAATATTCTGTTTTGACTGTCGAGTCCTTATAAGCCAGAATCCGCTCCATAGCAGTGAGGCTGGTTTGGGGGCTGAGTGCAGGAAAGATCCCTGTTGGCACAGTAGTCAAAGCACTCGACTTCTAACTCAGGGTTGGCAGTTCCAGCCCCCCATCAGCTCAGCAGGAAAAAGACGTGACACTAACCCTGGGAGGGCGGGGGAGGGGGACGGTGCAGTTCCCCTCTGCCCTGTAGGGTCACGATGAGTTAGAATCCACTCGATGTCACTGGGTTAGGTCTGGGTGGGGGGGGGGGGGGTTGGTGGAAGAAAAAGCTTGGTCATGTGTTTGCAATGATGCCGGAGATGCCGGTGCGGAAAGTGGGGTGTGATGGAGATGAAGCCTGCCATCACTGTGTTGTGAGTGGGGATTGGTGTGTTAGTATCAAAGACAGGCAAAACGCAGGAGTCTCCCTTCACCCCATGAACTGAAGTGCACAAGAGGCCGCTGCAGTTCTCAGACACTGCTGCCCTTTCCCTACCAGGAGCGGTGCCGCAGTCTTCCCTCAGAGCCTCAATAAACCCCAAATCCTGATGAGCTTCCAAAGGCCCCAAGAAAACCCCCCAAACTGGGTGGCTTACGGCAACAGAAATAGATCCTCTCACAGTTCTGGTGGCCAGAGGCTCACTTAGGTCTGAGTCTTCACAATAGTGTGAGAAGCAGCCTATCATTAACTCACCTCACCAAGGAGGAGGACAAGAGAGTTTCTCACAACCACAGAGTTAGTAACTAACCAAGCCGGGCCTTCCAACATTGACCCAGGCCTTCCAGCTCCCAGACTGCCACTTCCTCTTGCCGGTGAGTGCTTTCAGGTTGCTTCTGATGTACAGTGACACAGCAGAACAAAACAGTCTGGTGCCATCGTGGCCATTGTTGCAGCCATGCTGGCGGGCAATCTCCTGAAGGGGTTTGCTTCCTCCCTGAGCAGAGCGGAATCTTCGTCTGACGCTCTAGCAGTCAGCCATCAGAAATGACAAGTTCGCTCTCAAATGTGCAGCTAACAAAACACGGGCGTTATGAGGCGGATGCTGACCACTGGGGAAGTCTCGGAGAGATTTGGGTGGTGACTGCCCAGGACAAGGGACCTTAGAGAGAGTAAAATGTCCACACATGTAAACCAAACAATGAAAACTTTACTTGGAGGCTTCCTGCTCTCATTTGGGCACAGAGGAGGCCATCACAGAAAAGGGCATGTAACGCAGCATTTGGGTTGGGAGCAGAGCAGCGTGGTCCGGACTGGTGGAACCCAGAGGGCCTCGCTTCATGGAGAGAGCATCTAGAAACAGACCACAGGGACTGGAATCTGTCTCCCTTACCTCTGAGAGCCTTCCTTCATGGTCAAAACACTCATCAGACTCATTGGCAGAGAGCTCATCTCATGAGCTTAACTCCGAGGTAAGCTGTAGAGAAAGATTTGAGATACTATTTTGTGGCAAGAGCCCATGGTGCCAATATTCCCTGGGCCAATCAAAGGCAGACGTAAGGCTTTTAGAACACAAAAGAGTAGGATTGATCTTTCCTGTCTGATGCCAACCATTGCTTCTGTGATGAGAAAGGCCCTCCGCCAGCCATGATCAAATACATATTCACCGACGTAGTCTTTTAGGTTCTCCTCCCTTTGCTTCATGGCTGGCTAGCTGCATGTTTTAACTCCAGCATCCCTTGAAAATGTATGTGAGCCGAAGTGAAAATTTGTTCAGAAGTCAAGGACTTGGCATCAGCTGAGTTCGGTTGGGCTTTGTCTCTGAATGCAACGTACAGGGAAATTGCCTTTTTTTTTTTTTTTTTTGCACGGATTTTCTGAACTTGAAGCTGACAGGTTTTCAACACAGTTTTTCTCTCCACATCATCTTTGACGTTTTCGCTGAGGCATCACACTTGGCTAGGCGCTGGCCTCATAGGAGGGGCTTCCTAGAGTGCGTGGGCAAACAGAAAGCAAAGATCCAGGGATTCTGCAATGGTTTTTTGGCTCTGCTTGCCGAGATAACCAGCCATTATCTCCAGGCCCTGTTCAGGTTGTCTACTGTGCTGCTGCTGAGAACTGTGCTTTTCTCCTAAAACCACAGTGAGTCCCTACCCATGCCAGGGAATGGCGGGGAGGGAACAACTGTTAGGTTGATTTGTGTCCAGCCTGGGGCCAGTGACACCTGCTTTAATTCATGCTGAAGAACAAGCCAGCTCATTAGATGGGAGGATTCTTTTCCTGGGAACAATCTTCTTTACCTCCATTTTATTGGTGGAGCTTACTGCTTTTTTTTCCTTCATGGTTAACTACAGAACCATTTTGTCAGGCTCTCTGGCCAAAAGGAAATTTGGATTTCCTCCAGGGATACGGGCCAGACGAGTGGAATAGGAAGTGTCTTTGGATGTCATTTTGAACGTCTCTGTGAGGGATAATGATGTGATTCGGGGGGACCACTGAATATGTTCCTTTCTGGAAGACACAGAGGTGAGCTCACAGCCTCTCCCGTCTCCATGAAAATGGCTCTCAACCCCATTCCCTGCTCAGGGCCAAGAGAACTAAACCTGGGGACGCAGGGCACAAGGTGGTGGTGGACCTGAGGTGGGAGGAGGTGGCACCTTTCAGAAAGAAGGGTGATGGAAAGGAGAGGATAGCGCCATTGCGTAAAAGGAACTAAGGAACTGGGAGTAGCTGAGGATGGGGGTGGGAGCCGCGCTCAAAGCCTCCAAAGAGACTTCTGCGTCAAGATGGGCAGATGTGGTGGAATCTGGAGAGACGGGTTGAAAGCAAAGGCAACAATTAAAAATGTATCTGTGAACTATTCACTCTGCTGATCTCCAAACAAGAGGGAGCACTCTTCCCTAAACCAGCTCCCTATCACCTGGAGCCCTGGTGGCTTGCTGGTTATGAGGTGGGCGGCAATCCCAAAGGTTGGCGGTTTGAGACCACCAGCCGCTCTGCAGGAGAAAGACGGAGTTTTCACTCTGATACACAGTTCACAGTTACAGCTCCAGAAACCCAGAGGGCGGTTCTCCCGTGTCCCATGGGGTCCCTCTGAGTGGGCCTGGACTCGATGGATAAGGAGTCCTGTGGAGTAAGCTCAGTGGTACAAATCTACTTACCCTTCCTTTAGAGGAAGGTGAAGCTATCTGTTCTCATAGCTCTCGAGTCCTGGAAACCCTACAGCAAAACTCCACCCTGTCTTGCAGAGTTGCTGTGAGGAGATTGGACAGCAGTGGATTAAGACCCGAAGGTTAGCCTGCTGGTGTGGACTCTGGTGCCCTCATGGGGATGTGATGGGGGCGGGGCTACACTTGCAGCCTGGTAACGCACAAAGCCAGGGAAAATGTCAAGCTCGTCGAGTTCTCCATCCAGTGTCCTTGGACTGCCCGCCTCCGGATGCCTTTTAAGGAAACAAGTCTGAGCTTGATGCTAGTGCTAAACTCAGGAGAGGCCAATGTGTAGACTGGGCATTTAAGTGGACATTTCTATACATCCTGGAGCTGCCAATGGAATTGTATCGTTAACTTCAGTTGAAGGGGTTTTCTCCAGTTCCTAATCTCTGCTTCCCCTCAATCAAATCCATTTTCCCCATATGGGTTGCTATGACAACGGCATGTCCATTTTTAGCTACTTTCTTTATTCTGAACCGATCAGTGGGGAGCACGGAAGACTCTGAAATGGAGATTGTTGGGCAAAGTCTGATCATTAAAGGACTCTTTCTTTTTACCTAGAAACAGCCTATGAGCAATCCTTTCCACTGAAGTTCAAAGGCATGGAGAGATGCACAACTGCACGAATCTTAAATACCCTGTTCTTATTAGCAGGTCTGTGCCAGTTGCTTTGTGGGTGGCCAACTCTGTTCTCTCCCACCAGGAGTTTCCTGTTTTTCCTTTGGGAAAAATCTATCCCTAATTGTCATTCTGTGAAATCCACCCCACCTCCAATTTCAGTTCTGCAACCCTGATAGCTTAAATTGGTTAGCATTTGCATTCAGCTAGAGATGGACCCCGACGTATTCAGACTCCTGGTGACCCTATCGGCCAGAATGAAACTGCTCCGTGGGGCATAGAAAGTGGTGATCTTTAGAGACACTGACAGCCCCATCTTTCCCTTGTGGAGCAGCTGGTGGGTTTGAAAAGATGGCCCTTCTAGGAACAGTTTTTGGAGTGCTTTAGGACATCTGCCCACATACACTTTTCCATCTCTGGGACTTAGTGGGAATCTGACATCCCACTTTTAGTGGGTGCTGCCATCTTGTGGAAGCCTGTATCACTTAATGAATCTGAATAAACAGGTCTTATCCCACCAACTCCAGCATTAGAGACTCCAGCAGATAATTGTATCAAAATCCATATTTGCTCAAAAAAAAAAGGTGGGCTTTTTTTGGGGGGGTGGGGGGTTTGATTCAGAATATCCCAAGGCCAGGGAAAGATAAGGAGAAAGTGTTGAATGTATTATTTCAAAACAATGTGCTCAGCTTTAAGTAAGGGCACAGAGACATGGCTTTCTTTGGACTTCCTTTATACAAATACCAAGTCTCTTCTCAATAATGTTCAAATGATACAACTGGTACCAGCACTGATGACAACTAGTCGTGAAGTATCTTTCCAGATTAGACAGATAAATACACTGAGAAGTATTAGAGCCCCATCGCATCTTCAACTTTGCCAAAGACCTTGGATTGACTCAGCAGTTCTCTTGTGAGCCATTTTTATGTTTGAGGGCAGGGATAAAGGAAGATGCTAGAAAAGATTGATTTTGTAAACCATATTTACCCAGATTCACAATAAGAAGTTAAAAAAACTTTATTTATTTATTTTTATTTTATTTATTATTTTTTTTTAAGGCATCACTGCCCTGGTGGTGGGAGTAGGAGGCCCAGCCTTTGCTCCTGTGAACGGGAATCGAACCTCCATCCCAGTGGGCCGCAGTCCTGCGCACAACCACTACGCCACCAGGGCTCAGCCCCAAAAAACTTTTTTTTAAGAATGCCAGACATTACGCAGAGAAAGTAATAATTTTTTCTTAGTGAACTTCTAGCTGCTCTACCCTGATTCCATCTCACACCGTCTCCCTCTCCAAGGGACTGACTTGACACATTAAGAAGAGCTAAAGGTTGCGTACAACCATGGTTTCTGATGGCAAGAATATTGCTCGGCTAGAGAAACACAGATACAAAAGGGTAAAACACTGCCTGGTCTGGAACCTTCCTCACAATCACTGCTATGCTTGAGCCCGTGATGCCAGACACTTTGCCAACCGGTCTTGTGGGAGGTCTTCTTTCCGCTTGCTGACGGTCTACGTAGCTCAGTATGCTGTCCTTCTCCAGAGACGAGTTCTTCTGCAAAGCATGTCCAAAGTATATGACAAGAAGTCTCCCTAGGCTCACTTCCAAGGAGCTTGCTGGCTGGACTCCTAAGGTAGATTTGTTCCTTCTAGCCATCTGTGCGACATGCAACTACTCTTCGCCATCATCTTAATTTAAATCCACCAATTCTCCTTGCATCTTCTTTATGCATTGTCCAGTTTTGCACGGGCATATGAGGGGATGGAAAATACCGTGGCCTGAGTCAGGGGCTCCTTAGTTTTTTACAGTGACATCTTTGCTTTTGAACACATTTAAGAGGTCGTGTGCAGCAGACTTTCCCAATGATTTCCTGACGCTGTTTCCATGAAGGTGCAGTGTGTATCCAAGTAAAATTCAATCCTTGACAGTTTCAGTGTTATCACGAGTTGCCTTAAATACCCATGGCTAGGTAAATGCTTTAAATGAGCCCTGGTGAAATTAATCTAAATTCAAATGAAGCCCATGATTTACTCAGTCCTATTGGCCAGTCTATGGAATTCCAGAAGAATGGACAAATCCTTTCATTCTTTGAACAAGGACGGTGAGATTTTTGACATGTCATTAAAACAAAAGATCATTGCCTTCAAATTGATGCCGACTCACACAAGCCCAGAGTGCAGAGGTTCCAGGAGACTCATTCGAGAGAAAATCGACACGGAGAAATAGCCAGTGGCTCACTCGGGCTATTTGTTTCTGTTTGGATGCCACCCCTTGTCTCTATGCATTGTGATCGAAGGGGGTCTGCAGGTTGCTATGATGCTGGAAGCTATGCCACCGCTGTCTCAAACACCTGCCTGGTCACCCGCGGTGAAAGGCTTCAGCAGAACTAAGAGGAAGAAAAGCCTGCATGAATGAGTCCACGCACACGTATGGCTCACAGAGTCCCGAGGACTTGCTTTAAACAATCACTAGAGGATATCTTGTTCGGTGGAGGAGAAATAATGGCAAGGAAGACCCTTGGTGTGGGAAACAGAGAATGGGAAGAGAGGATAGGGGGATGATTCTCATATATTAAAAGCTTGGCAGGCTGGGTCTCCAGAGTGGAGGGAGGTCTTTACCCTTGTAAGTTTTCATGTCATGGGATACCTCTAGTGATAAATGTCTTCCAGAAAATTTTATGATCAGACCACCATGAAGCTGCCTGAGTGGCATCCTGGGTTATGCGTTGGGCTGTTAACTGCAAGGTCAGCAGTTTGAGCCCACCAGCTGCTCCTCAAGAGAAAGAGGAGGCTTTCTGCTTCCATAAAGATCGATAGCCTTGGAAGTACAAAGGGGGTGGCGGTTCTACACTCACTTAGAGCCTCGCTGTGAGTCAGAATCAACCCGATGGCAGTGAATTTTGTTCGTTTGTTGTTCCACAGAGGGGCAAGTTGGATGAGTTGTTTGGGGGCTCAAGGCCCACAAAGTGACTGAGTCCTTAACTTGCTAATACCTTTTCCGGAAGAGATAAAAGGAAAGGAGTTCTTTGCCCCTCCTAATAGATAGGAGATTTAAGTCCACATGCTTTTGTCTTTTCTTTTCTTCTGAGAACATGCACCTAACCATCTGCATATAACATAAAAGCACAGCTCCTCATGTCAGCCAATGATGTTCAGGGCCTTTCTAGATGTGTGGCAAACTTGTACCCCCCCACTCCTCCCAGCCCTTGCAATAGCTCTGTCCTAATCCTGGGGACTGGTGATACCTTACATAACAAAAGACTGCAGATGTGATTAAATTAAGGACATTGAGATGGGATAATTGTCCTGGGTTATCCGAGTCAGCCCAATGCCATCCACGGAGTTGATAGAAGAGGTCGGGATCAGAGGGGTGTAGGGCAATGTGAGACAGAAGCAGTGAGAGATATGAAGATACTCAGCACATGGAGAAAGGAGTCACGAGTCAGGTTATGGAATGAAAGTGGTTACAGAAGCCAGAAAAGGCCAGGAAATGGATTTTCCCTAAATGCCTCCTTAAGCCTTGCTGATACTGGAATTAAGCTTGTGAGATACGCTTCGGATTTCTGACCTCAAGAACTGTAAGAATATGTGTCACGGGAAGCCAGTCAGTTTGTGGTGATTATGTTCAGCAGCAACAGGAAATGAAAGCATCATACTGACGCCATCTCTTTAGTGATGCAATCACTGTCCCACTCACTACCTTTAGTCCAAAATGTAGAAGGGATTTGTGCAGATGCGTCCACCTACTTTGGTCTTTAATCAAACAACAAGTTCTCCAGTGTTAGAAATGTTCGAACATGCAAGCGCAGACCCTGAAGTAGTCCTGCTAGGGTTTCCGGTTCATATGCACATAGGTTTATTCCAAACAAAATATGTTTAAAGTTATGGCTTGGCGATCAGTGGATGCTACAGACAAGTTCTCTCAGTAATGCACTTGTCTGAGTCTCATCAGGGTCCCTTCAATCAAGGCAGTGGCTCCCCAGGGGATTTCCTGGGCAGATTTCAGTTAAGGCAGGGAAAGCTCAGCATATAAAGTTACAGTGACTATTTTCTGGGTTTCCAATGGAAAAGTCTTGATCAATTTTTCTCACAGGACAAAAACTGATCACAGTGGTCGGTGGAAGAAGTTTAAAAGAAAATTTAGATTGTTTTGGTGCAATAAAGGCCATGAGCATTGCATTGAGCACCTTCCCCCCCAACTCCAGCCCCCACCATCACAACAATGCACTGGCTCCTTCTTGAAGGGTTGCAAAGGCTGATTTATGAGAATTTCATTGGGAAACTGTCACCATCCACTCTCCAGCTCTGATCTCACCCTTCAGGCTTCTTTTCATCACCCCCTGACTCAGAACATTGAAAAGAGACACAGTTTGAGTCCTTCAGGGATGTCAAAACTTCTGTTTCAAAGTGGCTTGAGTTGAGTCCTTCAGAGAAGGGTTGGAGAGATGAAAACACTACTTTAAGAAGTGCATGGACTTACATGGAGGCTTTATTGGGAAACAATACCTTTATATTTTGATGTTTTGTTTCATAAAGGTAGCTGTGGCTCTATAACAATAATTTTTAACCTACCATTGTCCATCTCCGAAACACCAAGGAGACTCCTACCTCCTCTTGACTCTCCGGCAGGATCTGACTACATAGGCAAGGATCTCAGGAGGAAAAAGTCAATGGTGGGACTGCCGGTGAAGCTCAAACGGGCACTAACGAACCTTACTGAATAACAGGTTTGGAAGGTTGCCTGCTGCCAGGGCTGCCTTGAACCACAATGCACTGGGCCGAGAAATGTCTTGGGCCAGGTAAAACCCCAGGGTGCCCATCCTCCCAGTCTGTCACCGCTTTCTCATTCTCTTGTCAGGTAGCAAAATGGAAACCTCAAGATTCCCGTTCCACTAGTCACTGACTTTCTCCCAGCCACCCCTGGGGGTTCGAAAGCATCATCTGGGCATGGGGTCTGATGCCAAGACCCAAAACAGGCCAAGATGCCCTGAAGCCACCAGCTTCCCTTCACCTTCCACAGGAAGTTTATCTCAGGAAGTACACTTCTCCTTCCCAGTGACAAAACAAACAAACAACAACCAAAAAACCATACAGGTTGGTCCTAAATAGTTTCAGGGGGATTTTAAGTCCACCTTATGTTACAGAAAAATAAATGCCTAGGACTGGTGCTTCATGTGGGAGGTGGCCTGGTTTTGTATGGAAAGAAGGTCTCGGTTCCAGGTGGTCTTCTTAGAGGATAAGACTGTCTCTGCGACCAGGATGTGATGGCTCCCAGGAAGAGAAGGTGGTGGGAGGAAATGTCTCGTGGGCTGATGGTGACCCCCTTGACCCCCTGTCATCACTAGCGGGAAGGAAGAAGAGGAAAAGATAGAATTGTTAATGAGATTCTTTGGAAGTGAGTTAGGTCAACAGGCAGCTTATAAATGATTCCGAGATCATTATCCCTGTGGGAAACTGGCAAGTCGCAAATGCATGGGGTGTGTTACCTGTGGGAAGGGCCATCTGTCACATGTTTAAACGGCCTTTGGCTTTCTTAGCTCTCACTCGAAGTTAACTTTCTGTAGGCCTGCCTGTCCAGGACCCGCACAGCTCATTTTCAATTCACATGAAGCCTCCCCAGTGTGCCCAGAAAAAGCTTCATCTCTGCCTACTCGGGGCTTTGCATGGTAGGGCTGTGAAGCGAGGAGTCTGAACAGAAAAAGAGGTTGGGCAAAGTTTGTCTCCCCCAGTTGGAGGTCAATTCCCAGAATCCCAAAGAGGTCTATGAACAATTAAAGATAACTTAAGAAGCTGAGGAAACCAAGGACCTACCTGTACCCTCCACCTAGCTCTGCAAACTACGAGGGCAATGGAGAGGCCCCCTTAGAGCCCTTGCCTGCACTTATGCTATGAAGCTGAGCAGAGGCCTTTTCTGGAGAATGTTTTTTTCTTTTTTCCCAGACCACTCTCCTGAAGAGAAGATTCTACATTAATAAGCTTCGCCAGATGCCATGAACAAAAACTCCCACTCGCACCTCACTAGAGAATTGCATAGCATGCAAACAACCCATCTGGGAAAATCCAGGTCTTAGCTGGACATGTAAGTCATGGGAAAGAAAAGAAGGCCTTAAGCAAAGAATAGCAAAGAAGAGAAGTGGAGAGATTAGCAAGACTGAGAACTGGTGAGAGAGAGAAACAATTGCAACGCCCCGAAAGCACTAGTTGGGATATTAACTGCAACAAGCGGGTGGGGGTGGGGGTTGCAGGGTGGGCAGGGAAGCTAAGTGACTTCCTACAGTCCTTCATCATACCTACCCCAGGGCTGAACACGTCCTCCCTTACCACATACTCACCAAAGAGAGATGAAACCACACAAAGAGATGGAAACACAAAGGATGTTGTATTATGAATGCTAGTAGCACCTCACAGCAGCTCTGCCCATAATAGCCCCGATATGAAAAAATCAATGGAATACCCATCAACAGGTGAGAAGATAAGCAAACAGCACTATACGGGCTGTCCCTAGATTAACAATTTCTGAGTTATGGGTAATACCTACTTGCCTTTTAATGTAAAGTAAATTTCCCTCTCTTTGCAACTACTGCACCCCCGCCCCCCCCCCCACCACTACTAACAGCACATTCTTCACCACAATGACCTCCACTCGCTGCATGTGCACCTTTTAAACCATTGCCAAGGCCTCGAGGCTTTTCTGGTACTAAAGCCAGACTAGGTAAAAACCATACGCCCCTTTTCTAACTCTCCTACAAATTTAGTTTACAGACCCCGAGACAGTTAGGAAGGCATTTTATTACTAACCTGGTAACTGCCTTTGTTCGTACACGGGCACTCCAAAAAGTACATGCAAAACCTACATTATCTTTGAATTCCATTTTTTCACAAATGTTTTGAATACCCCTTGCACAATGGCATACTGCTGAACAACAAAAGATTAAATTGTTGATTCATGTAGCAACATGGATGAATCTCATAAGAATCTGCTGAGTGAAATAAGACAGATACAGTATGCATGCTTCCACTTATGCAATACTTCAGGAATAATAACTCTACTTTTTAGTATCAGAAAGAAGATCAAGGTTTTCCTGAGTCCCCAGTTCATGGCAGTATTGGCTGGGAAGGTAAATGGGTGTGCTTTACCGTACATAGAAAACACCTCAATGACTTTTTTTTTGAGTCATACATTTGAAAAATCAAAAGTACAGAGTACAGAACAGCCAACACATCCAACAACAGATGAATGGATAAACACAATGTGGCATAGTCATGCAATGGAATATTAAGAATATTAAGAAATCATAAAAAGAAATGAAGTTCTGAGGTATATGTCACAACATGAATGAACCTTGAAATATTCTGAGCTAAAAATGGTCAGACACAAAAGTGACAAATACTGTACAATATCACATAGGAAATATGCAAGCATACAGAAACCAGAGATCATTATCCAGTTGCCAGGGTACAAGAAAGAAGGAAGATGGAGCTTTTGTTTCTAAAGAATTGAGTATATGTAAACAGTGGTGGGATATTTGGAAAAGCATAGCCACACGATTCACACAACATGGGCAATATAATCAAAATCAATGAATTGGAAACATGGAAGTTGTATTGATGAACGTTTTGGTGTGTATTCACAATAAAAAACAACTCCTGATCAAATACATAGTATATGAATCCATCCCAAACATGACTACCTACCTCACCCAGAGCACTTCCCTCTGGTCTGACCAACCAGCTGGAGGGCTGCCACAGCACTCCAGCAATCTTGCTGCTTCCACTCTTGTTGTGCCAGCGTCCAGCCTCTCAGAGCCCACAGGGTGAGCTTTTCAAAAGTGAGTCATGCCTCAGTGTAAACTCCCTAGCACACTCCCTCCAGTTTGACACAAACACTGACGCCGTTGCCCCGGCACAAGGAATAGCATCAGGGTGCCTTGTGAGTGCCAGAAAGCCCCCCATCCCCCAAACAAGCAAATAAGCCGTGCCTCAGATGGGAAGAGTTCATGTCTTCCTCACATTGTGAGGCGTGAAACCCAGACCCCAATGCAAGCAAGTCGATTTCAACTCCTCGGAGAGGATGGAGCAGAACTGCTTCTTTGGATTTCCCAGATTCTACATCTTCATGGGAGCAGACAGCCTCATCTTTCGCTCTTGGAACAGATGGTGAATCTGAATCCCTTGATAAGTCACACTTAACCTGCAGCATCACTAAGTCTCCTTCTGTGAAGCCTACAGGATGTAAATGAGGGAGGCAAACCCTTCTTTTTTGTCCTTCTTCTGTAAAAAGCTTCTGTTCCCAAGGTTACCTCATGGATGATAAGAGACACAGAGCTTAATCCAACATACCCATGATCCAACTGCCAGCAACTAGGGAGAATGTATCTTTCCCCTTTAAGAACACTTCAAAGAAATTTGGGGCTTTACGTAAACTAGTCACAGGACTGAAAAGAAAGTCACTCTAAGTGGAGACCCAAAGCCCATCTCTCCAAGACAATGGACATCCTTTTACAGAAGAGTCACCAGGAAGAGATGAGCCAGCCGGGGTGCAGTATAGCACTGACGAAACATAAAACTTTCCTCTAGTTCTTTGATGGTTCCTCCTCCACCTCCCACTATCATGACACTATTTCTACCTTATAAATCTGGCTAGAGCGGAGCATGTACACAAGTACAGACACGACCTGGAAACAATATTAAGAGTCATCATTCCAGGAGGGGGAGGGGAAAGTGAAGAGGAGAGAGGGGAAACCAATCACAACGATCTACATATAACCCCCTCCCTGGGGGATGGACAAGAGACAAGTGGGTGAAGGGAGACATTGGTCAATGTAAGACATGAAATGATAACAATAATTTATAAATTGTCAAGGGTTCATAAGGGAGGGAGGGAAAAAATGAGCAGCTGGTACCAAGGGCTCAAGTAGAAGGAAAAGGATTTGAAAATGACGATGGCACCAAGTGTACAAATGTGCTCGACACAATGGATGGATGTGGGGGTTGTGATATGAGTGGTGTGTGCCCCCTATAAAACTATTTTTACAAAGAAAGAAAGAAAATAAAGTCACTATTCTAAGGGGCTGAGTATTTAGCTAAAAATCTGTTTCTATGTCTGAGGAGGGAAAGGAGACTGGCTATTAAGAGACAACTCCAGCCTCGATCACACAAGGCCTAGCAGTGGTATGAGGGGCAAGACCCTGCTCCCCGCTCCGGCCACATTCTCCATGCTTTGCAAACACATCCGCCTTATTTCTAGTTATTTGTCCTTCTCTGTCTGGACAGCTGCCCTTGGACTCTCTCAGCTTCTTCCTCACTGATTTATGCTTCCCTGTGCCTCCTCAAGATGCCTGCTTGGACCCCAGCCTCTGCTCTAAAACAGTACCCACCTTTGACTCTTCACTCTGGGCTTGAGTCTCACCTTGTTTCCCACCACTCCTGTGAGACTGCAGAGCATGTTTGCCAAGCATGGGGTCCACGTGGACTGTCCGGGAGCCCCTGGAAACTCTGGTTTTCCCTGGAACTGAGGGTTGTATTCAATGACCTCCCCAAATAAGCAGATACAACTTTCTTCTATTAGCAATGCCACAAGCAGTGTGCTTCTAGAGGAACTTCAGGAGCTGTAGGGAGAGGTGTGGGGTTCTTATTACTGGTGGAATCATTTGGAATCAGGTAATGGTGAGGGAGGCCAGAGTGCTTCTTAGAGGCCAAGATGGGGCCGGGCCTACAACCTCACCCCCTCAGAGAAATAGAAGGGTGGCAGGGAGAAGGGGTCTCTGGGTGGCCAGTACCTGGAGGGAATTTTCCAGGCTAAAGCAAGGAGGATCATGAAGGAAGGAAAGAAGGCAGAGGTGGGTCCCTTTGGTGAGGCTTCCTCTTACTTACTTTGGACAGAGTGTCGGGAGAGACCAGTCCCTGGGGAAGGACACCATGTTGTGCCACGTGGAGGGCAGTGGAAAAGAGGAAGGTCCTCCCCGAGATGGATTGACCCAATGGCTGCATCGATGGGCTTGCATGGGAACCAATGTGAGGAGAGCACAGGAGTATGGGGTGTTTCCTTCTGCTGTGTGTGGGGTCATGAAGGGTCACCACTGACTCAAGGGCCCCTAGCAACAGGGGATGGTAGGTGTACAAGATGATGAATGCAACCAGTCTCCCAACTGTACGTGCAGAAAACCCCGAGTTGCCTAGAGAAAATTTCCACACTGTATTACATTCTGCTTTGGCTGTGTGCTGCAGATATCGTGTTTCTTACAAAACAAAGGTTTGTGGGAATCCTGCACAGAACAAATCAATCAGTGCCATTTCCCCAGCAATGGATAGACACAGCGGCTGCATCAATGGGCTCGCATGGGAGCACGTGTGGCTACTTGGTATCTCTTTGTCTCACTCTGGTCATCCTCACACTATTTTCTTCACAGACAGCCAGACCCAGGGAAGCTCATAGTCATGAGTCATTTCTGACTTGCAGTGACCCTTGAGCGGGGTCCCAAGACTATAACTCCATGCTGGAGCAGTCTCATCTTCCTCTAGCAGTGCTGCTGGTAGGTTAGATCCACCGACCTTGACACCAGCAGCCCAATACCGAAGCCACCAGAGCTTCTTAATAATAGACTACAGTGCAATGTCAACAAAACTGATGTTCACTGAGAACCAACCAATCAAACAAACAAAAGCTCGTGTGATTCATCTTTTTGTAATGTTTGCTTGATTTCAGTGATCTGGAACCCAACCCTTAATATCTCCCAGCTCAGCTTGTATAATTTCAATAAAATCTATGTATTTAATAATAGAGAGTGAGGAAAAAAAAAAAAGAACTTGAGCATGAGAGTCTCAGGAGCTCGGTAGCACCCCGCACAGAGGCAGCAGCAGGAGACAGCAGGTTTCACTCCAGGGCTCAGCGCCACCTTCAGGGCCAGTATCTTTAGGGACCCCAGAGAGGCCAAGATGTTGCTTTTTGCCCTGTGGGCAGGACACCAGGTCCCCAGCGGCTGCCCACCCCCTGCCCACGTGCGCGGACTCAAACGTGGAACTTCTGAGGCCAGCAGTGCGGATGTAACGCGCCGCCCACCCGGATGCCCAGCCCCGAGAGCTGCCCAGTCCATCCCTGGACAGCAAGCGAAACATGGGGCCAGAGTCTGGACGGACGCCCGCTGTCCCAGCTTCTGGGACTCCGAGATGGGGGCGGGGTGCCAATGGTGACTTAGTGGCTCAGGGTGGCCAGAGGGGGCTCAGGGCACGCCCAGTGTCACGGCCAGGGGCAGACGGCGCGGTGGCGGAGGACAGACAGAAGGGGCCCACCTGCACCCTGATTCCCTCCCTCCGAACTGCCAGGACTACCAGCGGCTTCCCAACTCCAGGCCCGGACACACCCACTTCGACTTGCACGCCTTGCCCTACCTCCGCTTGGCAGGGCTCCCCAACACGAGGGCGACGTCCTCGCTCATTCATTGCTGTCCACGCGCAAACCGGACCTCGCCAGCTTCTCAGGCCGCCTCCGGACAACTTCCCCTCACGGAGGTCGCTCCCGGGCCCCGCCCAGCCCACCTGTGTCTCCGCCCCGACCCGGCGCACCAATCAGGATGGCCTAAGACCGTCCTCAGTCCCGCCCCTAACCCCTCCTCGCCAATGGGACCCACCTCGCCCCCCACCCCGGCCTCGGTCCCTCCCAGCCCACCTGTGTTACCGCCCCTCCGACCAGTCTCTCCAATCAGAACGGCCGAAAACCGCCTTCAGTCCCGCCCCAAACCCCTCCTCACCAATGGGATCCACCTCTGCCTCAGGCCCCGGCCCCGCCCCCTCGCTCCAGAACGCCCCTCTTGAGGCGCCAAAGGCGAAGGCGCTGAGGGAACCCTGAAGCGCGGGGAAGCGCGGGCCACCCCGGGCGAGACTCCTCAGGCAGCACCTGGCGCGGCGCGGCCCTCTCCTTCCTTCGCGCTCCTCCTCGCCTCAGCCTGGAGAATACCTTCCAGGTACGGCCTCCCAGAGAGGGGCAGCCCCTTCTCCCCGCCGCCCTACCGCTTCTGAGGGGCGGCCCTGAAGGCCGGTCCCCAAATGTGTACCCACCCCTGTCCTCTCCAAGTTCCTCAGGGGCATTTATTAATGGGTGGGGGAAGGAGAGCAAGGTGTTCTAGCGGGCTTCAAGAGGCTTGTGGAAAAGTGAAAAGCGAATGGCATTCTCCCAGGAGTCCTTTGAAGCCCTTGTAAGGTGGCATTGACTTCACCACGGACTTCGAAGAGAACGCGCAAACCCGTCTTGGAAAAGTACTGCCAACATGCTCCTTAGAGGCAAGGATGGCACGACTTTGGGCAGGTTTATCAGGAGAGACCAGGACCTGGGGGAGGACATGGTGCTTGGTATTTGAAGGTCAGTGGGAAGAGCACGCCCCTCCAGGATGGGGCTTAACAAGTTCTAACAAGGCCCCCAAAGTCAAACCAATCCGTTCGCAGTTCATGACCCCCTAGCGTAGGCACACATAGGTCCTTAGAACAGGATCTCTGTTTTTTGTTTGTTTGTTTGTTAAGTAGATCCCCAGTCCTATCTGAAGTACCTCTAGGTGGACTTGAACCTCTAATTTTACAGTGTTTACCCATTTCGACCACTAAGGACTCTATAATATAAACAAACCAAAACAAAAATATTAATAACACATACATAAAAAAACACTGCCATCTTAACTATGATGGGGCAGACTAGAAATATGCCACAGGGCCTCTAAGGCTATAAAATCTTTATAGAGCCAGAAAGCCTCATTGTTCTCCCATAGTCCAGCTGTGAGAATTTTTATTTCCTTTCTATTGAATTGCAATCCTGACTGAAGTTTGTATTCTGTGATCTCTATCAGGAAGTGCCCCAAGAACTCTTGGCTTTCCACAGACAAATTTGTATTGCCAACAAGTAGAAGATTTTTAATTAGCCTTCTTCCGATCCTGATGCCACATTCTTCCTATTTTCCAAGTTGTAGAATTTTTGCTCAGCATAAAGATTGGATGAGTCGGAAGAAAAGATCTTACCTTGATGACACTTTTCCTGATTTTTAGACCATGCAACATTTAACTGCGACCTCTTGATCTACTGTCTGTGCATTCCTTTCAGTGTATTTTAAAAACTGTTCTAGTGTGAATTAGTTGAAAGTCTGGAAGTTTACAGAACAGATCATTGGTATTACATGAAACAATTCACCAAATGTTCCATTGTTTTGCCTGTTTTCATTACCCTCCCTCAACACCCTCCTATTGGACATTGTCTTCCTCATAAATAACATCTATCTACCCTCTCGCCTGCAATTTCCAGCTCCCCTCCCACCCCTGCTAATCATTAGAGCCGGTTTATTTTAGCATGAAAACCTTTTCTTAGTTTTTTTTCAAAAATGATCTCATGCAATAGGTGTCCATTTATGTTTGACTAATTTCATTCACATAGTATCCTCCAAGTTCGTCAATGTTGTGAGGTGTTTCGTACATTTATCATTACTTTTAAATGTGTAGTATTTCATGGTGTATAGATACCAAAAATTCACAAAACCATTCTTTCACCAAGAGGCATGGAAGTTGCTTCCATCTTTTTGGTATTGCAACTAGTGCTGCTATGAACATGGGTGTGAATATATCCATTTGTGTTGCATCTCTCAGTTCTTTAGCAGAGTCCATGTAGAGGGATACTGAGTCGTATGATGTTTCTTGTCCCAGTTTTTTGAGGAATCACTAACCTGCTTTCCACTGTGAATGTGCCATTCTACGGTCCCACTAGCAGAGTATGAAGGTTCCAATCTCTCACCACCACCTCCAGAATTTTGTTGTTTGGTTTTTTATTTGTTTTTTTTTTTAACTCTACTTTCAATGCTGGGGGAGGTGGGGAAGGGCAGTATCATAATGGTGTTTTGATTTGCTTATCTCTTATGGCTAATGATCTTACGCATTTCTTCATATGTTTGTTGGCTTCCTGAATGTTTTATTGGTCAATCGACTATTCATGTTCTCTGCCCATTTTTAAATTGTGTTGCTTACTTTTTTCCTAGTGTAAGTGTTGCAGTTTTCTTAGGTTTGCAAGATGAATCAATTGTTTGATGGATTGTTGCTAAATTTTTCTTAGTCTGCGGGTTCTCTTTTTACTCTTTTGGTGAAGTCTTTGGATACACTTAACTATTGAACTTTTAGGGGGACCTAGTCGCTTGCTCTGTGTGTGTGTGTGTGTGTGTGTGTGTGTGTTTCATTACGTTTGATAGTGTGTTTGTGTCATATATTAGAGTCCCTAAGTTTGCCCCTGTTTTTTCATTGATGAGCTTTATGGTTCTTCATTGTACATTTAGACTCAAGATCCATCTGAAGCTTGTTTCTTAGATGATATGAGATAGGGATCTTGTTTAGTTCTCCTGCAAAGAGAGATCTAATTTTACCAGTACAACTTGTTGAAGGGACTATCTCTTCCCCATTTGATGTGTGCTTGGTTCTTTATCAAGAGTTGAAGGCTGAGCCCTGGGGGCGTAAGTGGTTGAGTGTGGGACTGTAGCCCGCGGGCTTGGCGGTTCAAATCCAGCAGAGACTCTCAGGAGCAGCACTGGGTAGCTCCCACAAACACCAGAGGGCAGTGATGCCCCCCCGAAAAAGAGTTGATTGTAGATAGATGAATCTTCTGATACTTTCTGAATCATTTAATATTATGTTTGTACAATTATTTGATATTGCAACCAGAGACTTGGATTTTTTTCTGTTCTTTCAGCTTGAACCATGTGTTCTCCCCTCGTGGTTTTCTAACTCCAAGTCTTTGTACAACATATTATCATGCTTTTCTTTGCCTTATGGAGCTCCCCTTTGTGATTTTTCTGTTCAATTCTCTTACCTCATCATTTCTTTCAATTGCTTTAGCTAGTCTATGTCCAAGAGCAAGTCTTAGAGTCTCTTCTGACATTCAGTCTGATCATTTCTTTCTTCCCTATCTTTTTAAAGACCCCTTCCTTTTATCATGGAGGATCTTCTTGAGGTCATTCTACAACTCCTGTGGTCTTTGGTCACTAGTGTTCAATGAGTCAAATCTATTCTTGAGGTGATGTCTAAATTCAGATGGTATATGCTCAAGGTTGTATTTTGGCTCTCGTGAGCTTGTTTTAATTTTTTTCAGCTTAAACCTAAAATTGCATATGAAGAATAGATATTGAATTTCATAGTTGTATTTTGTTTTATTTGGGCTGATAATATTGACCTCCATTGTCTCTTTGTGTGTGTATATGTGTGAGCATCATTGCCCTCTGGTGGGAGTAGGAAGCCCAGCCTTACTCCTAGAGAGCTGCTGCTGGATATGAACCACCAACCCTGCTGAGGTCCCCCTATATCCTTGCCAATAATGTGGTTTAAAAGGGGTATTTGAAATGAATATGTCAT
Source organism: Nesogale talazaci (assembly GCA_004026705.1). Taxonomy (NCBI): domain Eukaryota; kingdom Metazoa; phylum Chordata; class Mammalia; order Afrosoricida; family Tenrecidae; genus Nesogale; species Nesogale talazaci. The sequence goes on along the minus strand of PVJH01002603.1, from coordinate 67,908 downwards.
TGCTCCTGCAAAATTCTACCCTGGTATCTGCACCTTCTTTTTTATCCCCAAGACTGTATTTTCTAACTGCCTATCCTCTCTACCATTTGTATTCCAAGAAACAGTGATTATAAATACATCTTGATTACACATTTGGTCAATTTCTGACTTGAGAAATTGGTAAAATTCTTCAACGTCTTCATCACTGGCTTTAGTGATTTTTTATGCATTTGCATAACAGTCATATGAACTGGTCTTCCTTGTAGGGAAGTAGATATTATTCTAACATGCTATTGCCTTTCAAGATAGATCTAGAAATGTTCTTTTTGGTAATGAACATTGCAATTTTCCTCTTGAACTTGCCATTCCTGGCATAGTAAGCTATTTGATTGTTTTATTCAAAATGCCCAAACTAATCGATTGCGGTTCGCCAGTGCCTGGGATTGTGATCTTTATGCATTCCATTTCACACTTGTGATGATTTCCAATTTCCCCAGACTTATATCTCATGTTCTAATTATTAGTGGATGTTTGCAGCTGTTTCTCCTCATCTTGATTTATGCCCCATGAACAAAGGAGGGTCCCTAATGCCTGGCTCCATCAAAGCCATTAAGGTGATCCTTGTATTCGGTCACAGCTTTGCCTGACTCCTATTGTAGGTGCTTTCTAAGCTGAGGGGCTCATCTCCCATCTATTTATGAGACAATGTTTCTTGCTGTTCATAGGGTGTTCAGTAGCTACTCCTTCAGATGTGGACCATTGACTTCTTCTTCTAGTCTTACCTACTCTGGAAGCATCACTGAAACTAGACGGCCATGGTAACCTTGATGATGTTTGATATGCTAGTGGCATAGCTTCCAGCATCACAGCAAATGCAAGTCTGTCACTGTCCATACAGCAACCTGACAGAAGAGAGGGGGGAGGATGCCTAGAGCATGTGGAAGGGACTCCCAGAAGGACAAACACTATTTGGTTGGAAGTATAGGCAGAATGTCCCTTACAAGCAAGGATGGCAAGACTGCATAATGTGTACTCAGTGTGTGACATCAGTGACCAGTCCCTGGAAAAGAAAAGTACGCTTGGTAAATAAAATAGTGGGTCGGCAAACACGTGGTAGATTTACAAGGAGATGGCTTGATCCAGTGGCCGCAACAATGGGCTCACACAATGTTTATAAGGTAATGTTTCATTCTGTTGCACATAGGGTGGCTGTGAGTTGGAACTGATTTGAAGACAACAGCAACACAACAATAGCACGTTCCCTTTCCTGATGTCGATGTCTCTGTGACCCGTTGGCTCTCATGTGCCTGTTCATCTACATACCTTAGTTCTTGCCTTTCAAATCTCTCTACCTGAAACAAGGACAACATGTTTAATATATTAGCTATCAGAGAACAACACGTAAAATCTCTCTAGACCATTCTGCTTCCTTGTGTTATGCCCACTATGAAGTCGGTCTCCACGGAGAGCTATCTATCTGAAAGAGTATCAGGAGCCCTGCTGATCTCTGGTCTGTGTAATGTCTTGGCTTGGCATGTCAACTTTTATGACTGGTGGCTACTTGCCTACTCTTATCTCTTATACCAGCTCCTTCCCAAGCTCTTGCCTGAAGTCCCTATCAGGTGATCTGCCCGAATCTTCAGGCCGAAATTGGCAAAATAACACTTCAGACTCTGTCGCCAATGAGATTCGTAAGCCCCACTGACTTTCTCTTGACTCACGTATCATCGTTAGCAGCAATAGCTCGTGCTCTGTGGCAAATCAGGGCCCAGTCATGATTTTCCTTGGTTTTACAAGCATTTACACATTTAGTCATCCCAACAACCCCCTCTTTACTATTTTACTATCCTTACTTAAAGAGACAGAGAGACAAGAAGCATGCCAGTGACCTGACGAGGCAAAGAGGAGCCCTGGTGGCACAGTTGCTGTGTGCTCAGCAGCGAACATGAAAGTGCAATGGTTGGAATCCACCACTGTGGGAGAAAGATGTGGCTGTCTGCCTCTGTAAAGATTAAAGCTTTGAAACCCCTGTAAGACTGTTCCACTATGTCCTGTAGAGTGACTATCAGTAGGAATTGACTTTGACAGCAATGGATTTGGTTTGATTTTTGCTTAGTGACCTTTCTAATCCTGCATGAAATCCCCTTCTTATCAGCTAACTGGAAACCACAGGGAAGGGGATTCTGGGAAATGTGATCCTAGATTAACTAAGTTGATACCATACAAATCCCCATAGTCTTCATAGACCAAGAGTTTAGAAATCTAGCTCTCACACTGTCATGAGTGAAACCCTTCTGAAGGGATCTGTGGAGGGTGACATCTGGCGTTTACAAGAACGAGATAAATACTTTATTTGTAACTATGAAATTATAGTGCTTCATGCAGCTGTCTTTCTGCTGAATTCCCAGAATGTTCATGAAAAGTGAGCTGGAGTTTAGTGAAGCCTGATTGATTTCAGGAGCACAGAATCAACAAGACAGCCAAACCAGGATCCCAACTGAACTGTAAGCATCATGGCTGTGGGTGAAGGACACAGAGCCCTATGCTGTCATCCCCCCAAGGACCCTTCCAGAAGCTTCACACTCTGTGCTGCTCCCCAGTAGCTCCCTGATTATTGGGGCCAAACATAAGGGTTACTTACCCTGCTGCTGACACACCCTTCTCTGTGCTTGGCCCTACTCAGCGCTAACAATCTTCCATGTCACGTGTGTGTGAGGGGGACTCCAAAAATGAGTGGAAAAATCCTATTTTCATTCCATCTTCTTACAATCTTTTTAAAGCTGCCTTATATGTGGGCTGGAGCAGCGTGACTATACTTGTTTTACTGTGCATCACTTTATTGCACTTTGCAAATATTGCATTTTTTACAAGGTTTGTGGCAACCTTGCTTTGATCAAGTGTACGGGCACCATTTTTCCAACAGCGTATGCTCACTTCATGTCTCTATGTCCCATTTGGGCCATTCTCACAGTGCTCCAGGCTTCCTCTTCATGCTTATATGCACTTCATAGCCTATAGTCTACTGGGGACATCGCTTTGCTATGCACCAAGGAACCAACCAATTTGTATGACTTTCTAGGCCAGTGTTCTGGAGAGCAATCCACCATATCACTGAAGTCTGCTAGTATTCCGGGTGCAGGCTGTGTGTCTTCCAGAATCATAGAGGCACTGGGTCACCTCTGCTGTGTTCCTGAATGCAGCATTTTGCCTTTCACTCTACAGAGAAATTCCCAACAGTGTCCACAACCACTAGTGGCACAAGAACATCACTGAAATGGCAGGTCCCTGAATCTCTTGGGGTGGCTGTGGTGGTCCCAGACCTTCAGGGTACCAGCCACTTTCGTGCGTGTTCTGTTCCATCAGCATGGCATCACTGAGGGTAGTGGGTTAGAGTGGTACTGAGCAGAATATCCTAGCAGTTCTTGGCCTACTGAGATGCCATTTGGATGGTCGAAGGGAGTGTGAACCTATGTTAACAGGAGACAAGGTGCCACCGGGAATTATTTCCCACTACACACGAAGACAGATGTGTGTGTTCTGAGTTGGTTCCAATATGATGTCAGAGGAACTGTACACAGCAGTGGGGTTCCAGCATTCTTGGGGAGACAAACGTTTAACTCTTCAAATATGTTCGCTCCCCAAAGTGGCTGCCCCTCGTACTCAGGGCTGGAAGTTTTCCTTCATGTTTTTCAGAAACTTGTCCTCATACATCTCATTTTGGGGCGACGCTTTGTCTTGGTTTTATGGATCTGCTGTTGTTGTTTTGTCTTTCAGAGAAATGCTCATCTTTATAGCACACCATTTAATTTCTCTGCTGTCAAGAGGCAGAATTAAGTTATTCCTCTTTTTAAAAGAATGATATAAGTAGGGAATAATGAATGCAAAATGCTGTAGTTAAACACCAGCAGATAAGCTGATGGATTGGTTGTCTCCAAGATCAGGCTATAAAAGGAAGGAAAGTGATATTTAATCATTTGTAAGAAGAAGAAAAAACTAACTGCGCACTCACAAGCAGTGATGATGGATTTGGTATACTTTGACTCTGAGTGACTCATTACAGCAAATTGTTATTTTCCAGTTAATAGAGGGAATAAGGAGTACAAAGAAGAGGCCATGGCTTTGAAAGGTGCACGAGGCCTTGGGAACTCTTTAAAAGTACGAACCATTTTCAATCCTGGTTGGTTCAATTGGAGTCTCCTCTCTATCCGGGAGGAGATTGGTGACTCAGACATCTATTTTGTTAGACCTGCATGGTGTGTGTGTGTGTGTGTGTGTGTGTGTGTGTGTGTGTTTGGACCAGCCTTCCCAAAGCAGGACACTGGACAAGAAAGACATTTCAGGCACCTCTGGAGAAAATGGAAGATCTGGCAATACTAGGTCTGCATGGTGAGGGTAACATGTGGCCACTCTCTCAACTGTCTCCCTTGGGGTGGTGGTATTTTTGTTAGGTACCTTTGAGTTTCGACTCAAGTATGGTAGATTAAAACAAGCTACCCTGTCTTGCGTCGTTCTCGAAATTGCTGTTCTCTCTGCATCCACAGTGTTAGTCCATCTCATCCAGAGTCTTTCTCTTTTTCACTGACCCTTTACTTTACCAAGCACAATGTCCTTCTCCAGGCACTTGTCCCACCAGATGACATGCCCGAAATACAGGAAAATAAGTCTCCCTGTCCCCACTTCTAAGGGGCATTCTGGCTGTACTTCCTCCAAGACATCCCTTGCTTGACTGTGTGTCTATCAACTCACCCTCCGCCCCTCTCTCAGAAAGTCAAGTGCATGTGTACTAGTGTCTTAGGGTATCCTAACAAGTAAGCACAACCCAGGCCTGAAACAACAGGCATTTATTTTCTCCCAGTGGGCGTTCAGAAGCTCACCACCACAGCAGGGCTGCGTTCTCTGTGGGGGTTCTATGGGCCAAGGCCTTCCTACCCCCTCACACTTGTGTCTGCTGGGTTCTGATCTCGGCTTCCTTTTTACCATGACCTCATGCAGTTTTATCTTTGGTGTCCTCTCCTCTGTGCCTTTGAAGGTCATTTGTCCTTGGAGATGGGGTCCACCTGCACCATACAAGATGAACTTACCTCCAGATTCTTAATTTAAGTGCATCTGAAAAGACACGCCCCCCCACCCCCTCAAATTAGGTCTGCCTCCCAGGCAGAAAGTGTGGGAACCATCCTGTTAGCCTACTACACTTCCCACCAGACTGGAGACTGGTATGGTGATGAAGGGCTCACAACAGTATCTGGCACAGAGTAAGTTGGAAGTGTTGAGTGAATTAATATTTTTATTATCCACGTCTGTGTTAAAAGAGGGGACCGACACAGAGGACCGTGTAGGTATTGTCAAGATCAATGAAAATGCACACTCTCACCATTGATACGCACGCAGGAGTTTCCCTGTTGAGAGAAACAGCGCAAGATACCCCTTAGTAATAAATCTTTGTACCGCTGTGATAAATACACAGAAAAGATCTGTGATGAAAACTTAATGAACCGATAAAAGAGTTTAGGTTTCAACAGGGTTTCTTTCTAAATGCAAATAGGATGCGTGTTGCTTCTGCAAAATGCAGCTGAGTGCTATATGTGGGTGGGTCTTTGTAGGGGAACGAACTGGCTTGGTGAGACCCAAGTACGGCTGCACTCTTTCTTTTTGCCAGTCCACTGCCACTTGCTAAATCATTCTCATGGAACACCTAGGTTCCAAAGTCATGAGAGCCCCCTTCTTCCACACTGGGGGTGGAGCACAGAGACTCAAACCTACCTCGGCATCACTCAGAGCTTCTCCTTTTAAGTGAGCCCTTTAAGAACCCAGAGCAATGACTCCCCTTCTCCCCCTTTTCTGACCCTCAGTCTTCGCCATATTTGGGAACAAAGGCGGAGTTACTGGTTCGCGTCCAGGCACCTTGCTCTGTAAGGGTGGTTGGCAGCCTCTAGGAGGGGCACCTGGGTCCTGCAATCCCACCATTGGCTGTGGTAGAAGCAGTTTGCGGTGTTCTGGAAAGAACTGACCCAGGCGCTGAGAAAGAGGTCTTTCAGAGTAGGAGGGCAGAGAACTGGTCCAGGAGGGGTGCTTGAATCCCCTGCTGACTCTGTGTTTTGGTCAGAGGACAGCCCCCCTGAGCCCCTCCCTGGGCTGGGGTTTCCTTCAGGGGTGCAGGGCAGTGCAAGCAGCAGCAGCCAGGCTCCCCTTGTGCCTTTCCTGCGCAGAGCCCATCCAGGTGGCTTGAGTCAAATGCGGGCCACGGGCCTCCTCTCTGAAGGCTAAACGGGCTCATGAAAAAGGGCAGCCCACAATCACAGGGAGGAAGAGCGGCCCTCCAGGACCGCTTCATGCTGCACCGCGCGCATCCTCCCAGAAGCCCTGGAGTCCTCCTTTATCTGATCCACAGCCCTCCACAGAGAGCGCGACTCTGCCTGAGGCCCGGCCATGACTTATTGAGAAGCGGGAAGGCGGCATTTAGAAAGCGTTCTGAAGAGAGGGGCGCCGCGGACTCTCTCTGGTGACCCTGTGGTCAGCAGCTGCAGGCAGAAGTGTAGCACTGGCGTGGAGACGTCACCTAGACCACAGATGCCCTCCTGGACTTGGAGGTTTGAGTGGAGCCCGAGCGAGAGCATGACCTTGTGAGTTGCTGGAATCTTCTATGGGAGTAAACGCCCACAGTCACTGATGAAAGTCCTGGTCTTTGGAATCAGGGCTGGGTGCTCGTCCAGGCGCTGGAGTCCATCTGGCTGTGGGGGCCTCCCTTTCTCTTGTGACCCAGTAGAGACCAGCTTCCAGGGAACCCAGGGGATGGAGACATCGGACTCATGTCCAGCATAACAAAGAGCCTGGGACTGACCAGTGCCCTAGGAATGACCTCCTAAGGGCCCTGGTGTCATAGTTGTTACAGGTTGGGCTGTTATAGCACAGTCTCCCCTTCGCTGCCATCGATGCGATGTTGACCCCTAGCACCCACTGTGAGTTTTTGAGACGGGAACTGTTCCCGGGCGGAGAAAACCCAGGCGTTCTCCCTCAAAGCTGCTGATGCTTTCTGACAGTCCACTATGTTGGCCACAGCGTGCAGCCACTACGCCACCAGTTCAGAGCCACCAGCTGCTCCTCTGGAGACGCACTGAGCCTCTACTTGCCTGAAAGCTTGCAGTCACAGAAACTCATCAGGGCAGTTCGGCCCCCTCCTTTAGGGGGCTGTGAGTTGGTACCAACTGGAGGGCAGTGCATTTTGGGGTTTTTTTCTTTTTCTTTTTCTGGTGCCGTTTAACAACCTCCTAAAACAGGTTGAAGTTCTGTTGAGGAGCAAGGACACAACCTCCAACCAGGGGCTCCTGCCCACCTGTGCTGAGACCTGGGCTGCCAGGGGCTTCTCCCAGGCACCTTCCCGATCATCACCTGGGATGACATGATCTGTCTGGAAGTTTCAGAGAAAAGCAACATCATCTTCTGGAAGTTTCAGATGCACATTATGCCTCTGCCTGGGAGTTTCAGACAGGCGGAAATACAAGGCTTTGCCTGATATCTCTGGGTTCAAAGTGAAGTATGACCAATGCCGAGTGCACTGAAAGAAGCAGACCTGGGGGTCAGATGGACCTCTGGCCCCAGCCGGCCACTCCGAGGTGCTGGTGGATCCTGCTGCACTGGAAGATGGCAGGTCAGGTGATGAGCATCGCTTTATTCTCTCTTTGTTCAGGGATGTACAGAGCTCTTTCTTGCTGAGGGTCCCTTGAGGAGGAGGGTCCCCGAGCAGCTGTTTCTGCATGAAGGCTGCCCCAGGGTACCTCAGCACTTCCTCTTCCCAGTCCACTGTCTTACTCAGCCCTCACGGGAGACTCAGGGATTCCAAAGTAGAGCGCTGTTGCCCCAAAGAGGGGGGAGAAGGGGCTGGCTGCAAACAGGTAGGGCCCTGGGGTGGCTGTGGACTTGTACCTGGAATAGGGAGGCTGCAGGATGGCCTCTTCTTTGGAAGTCCAGGGAAGCAAAGACTCGGCAGAGAGGGTGCTACCTGGGTCTCTTCTGTAGTTGCATCTGCCCAGAGGACCCCCACATGCAGCTCTGGGACCTGCTGGGGAAGCTGACCCCACCACTTCTCCACCCATAGTGCTCTAGGCAGGTGGGGATGACCACGGGCAGATTTGCTTTTAATCGGCCTTCTTGGAAGCTGTTCTCTCCAAGACAGCAAGTGAGTTTCTTTCAAATGGAAATGGATCCACTTATAATTAAACATTTGCAATTAGAACATATTTATCACGGCAGTGGCTCCATCGTTCATCGTGAACAGATGCCAAGGAAACCAAACAACCCGCAGAACAATTCCTATTACCTGTTAATAATGGTTGTCTGTATTCCATTCATCTTCTCTGGAGCCTTGGTGACAATACACGAGAAGACCATCAATTGTGCACCGTGAAATTGAGCTGAATTGAGATGGGCAGGGCTCAGGAACGTGTCCCTTTTTCCCGCACGCAGAATTTGTTCGGGTTGCCTTCACTGGTGGAATTTGTGCTAGTGCTGTTTGGGGACAATATCTTATCTTCACTATCAAATTTCTAGCGCTCTCTCTTAAAGATTCGGTTAGGAAATTGTGTACAGTTGTATTATGTGCCCTTTGAGCTGTCACTGGATAAACTAGTCCCAATGATGAGCGGGACAGCTCACTTTTAGACAAATTTAGTACTTGCATTTTCTTTCTTTCTTTTTAAAACTGGTACTTGCACGGTGGTGAGGTTGGTAGTTCAAATTCACCAGCCCCTACGTGGGAGAAGGACGAGGCTGTCTGCTCCCACCTTCTTGGGACGTATATGTAGAGTTCGTATAAGTAAAAATCAATGCTATGGTGGTGGCTTTCAGTCTTCATCTGTCTTTGTGAAGTTAAAAAAAAGGGTGGATTACTTTCAGGAATCACATGACGCAGGGATCTAACTCTTGGCTGTTTGTCCAGAGTCAAGAAAGTGTTTATGAATGCAAAACCTGTCCATATTCTTTATAGATTTAGTCATAAAAGTCCCAAACTGGAAACAGTTCTTCCATGAGTGACTGGTCAGACAACCTTGCTGTATGCATAGCATGAGGTTTTACTCAGTCGTCCCAGGGGACAGCCTTTTGATGCCCATGAAAACTCAGAGGAAACTCCAGGGAGAGTGCCGAGTGCTGTTTATTCCCCCACTGCACCCACTGAAGGAGGCCCAAGAAGCAAAGCAACCCTCGTACAAATAATCATCCTTTGCATCCTGACTGTGACCTCCAATAGCATTCCCCTAGAGAAGGAACCAGACTTCTTGAGGAAAGGCCAGGGCCGCCTATAACAGTGAATTACTACTCCAAAATAAAAGGAAGTGTCCACAAGAATTATGAGAGTATGTCACAAAGAAATAGGAGCAAGCTTAAAGGATCTTATACCTGCCTAATTTGAGACCCTCCCTCCTCCCACCTCCATTGCCATCAGGTTGATGTCAGCTCACAGTGACCCTATTTTGGATTTCCAAGCTTGTACATCATTATGGGAGCAGGCAGCTTAATCTCCCACAGAGAAGACATATAGAGCACCAAAATAATGAAGTTCAGTAAAGAATTATAAAATCTTGGCAGTAAAGTGGTTCATGCTTGGTTGTTAATTGGAAGGATAGCAGTTCAAACCCACTAACTACTCCAGGTAAGAAAGGTATAATTAATTTAATTTATGTAAACATATTCATGGGGAAAATATATACAAATTACTGGGAGTGAAGGGATCCATCAGTCTGTATACATGAAGGAGGGAGAAAGGGCGGGAGAAAGGAGGGAGAAAGGAAGGGCCACACACATACACACACATACACACACAGAAACAAGTGATGGTAGTGGGTATGTGAATGGATGGGTGGGTAGATAGTTGGATGGATGCATGGATGTATAGTTAGGTAAGAAGGTGGGTAAATGAGGGGGTAGAGAGAATGGAAGGATATGTAGACAGGTGGGTAGATAGAATAAAGAAGTGCTGTGGGGACAAAGTAGGGAGATAATGGTAGAGAAAGAGAGACAGAATGACAAAAAGAAGCATTCTTATAACAGAATTCTGAAGACCATTACATATGGAAAAGTCCTACAGTTGGAAACTAAGCATTCCATCACAGGCAAGAGTTTTTGGGGTATGTCAAAGCTCCAGGGGCATGTTAAAGAGGGTCCTCATATTTGCATGGTCTTGAAGAAGCCCTGGTGCCATGGTGGGCTATACGTTGCACTGCTGACCACTAGCTCAGCAGTTCAAACCCACCAGCTGCTGTGAGGGAGAAAGATGAGGCTCTCTGCTGCTGTAAAGATGGGAAGTATTAGAATTTCAAAAGGATGGTTGTGCTGTGTCCTCTGGGCTTGCTAGGAGTTGAAACTGGTTTGATGGCAATGAGCTTAATTCTTTTTTATCAGTGAGGTGTTTGCACAAACGATTTCTTAGTTTCCAGAGCAGGAATCTAGTTGCCATCTAGTCAGTGTGGACTCCTGATGGTCCTTGGTGTGTCACAGTAAACTGCTGTACAGGGTTTGCTTATCTTTTTTTTTTTAATCACTTTATTGGGGACTCATACAACTCTTATCACAATCCATACATCCATCCATTGTGTCAAGTACATTTGTACATTTGTTGCTCTCATCATTCATAAAACATTTCCTTTCGACATGAGCCCCTGCTCATTTCCCCCTCCCTCCTCCCTGATAGTTTATAAATCATTATTTTTTTCATGTCTTACACTGATCGGTGTTTTCCTTCACCCACTTTTCTGTTGCCCATTCCCCAGGGAGGGGGTTATATGTAGATCCTTGTAATCTGTTTCCCCTTTCTACCCCACCTTCCCTCCACCCTCCCAGTATCGACCCTCTCACCACTGGTCCTGAGGGGTTCATCTGTCCTGGATTCTCAGTGTTTCCAGTTTCTATCTGTACCAGTGTCAATCCTCCGGTCTAGCCGGATTTGTAAGGTAAAATTAGGATAATGATAGTGAGAGGGGTAGAGGGGGGAAAGTATTTAGGAACTTGAGGAAAGATATAAGTTTCCTCATTACTGCACTACACCCTAACTGGCTCAGTTCCTCCTCGTGACCTCTCTGTAAGGGCATGCCCAGTTGCCAACAGATGGGCTTTGGGTCCCTACTCTACATTCCTCCTCATTCTCAAAGATATGATTTTTTGTTCTTTGAAGCCTGGTACCTGATCCCTTTGACACCGCTTGATCACACAGGCTGGTGTGCTTCTTCCATGTGGACTTTGTTGCTTCTCAGCTAGATGGATGCTTGTTTACCCTCTAGCCTTTAAGACCCTAGACACTATATCTTTTGATTGCTGGGCACCATCAACTTTCTTCACCACATTTGCTTATGTACCTGCTTTGTCTTCAGCAATCTTGTTGGGAAGGTGAGCATCATGGAATGCCAGTTTAATAGAACAAAGTGTTCTTACATCGAGGGAGTACTTGAGTGGAGGCCCAATGTCCATCTGCTATCTTAATACTAAACATAAATATATGCTCATAGCTTTATTTCCCCATCATCACATATAAATATATTTACATAGGTATATACCTGTATTTAGACCTCTCTAATTGCCTTTTCCCTTCTAGTTCTTTCCTCTATTTCCTTCTACTTTCCTCTTGCCCATTATCATGCTCGGCCTTCATTTGGGTTTCAGTAAGTCCTCTCAGTTACATTGCCCTTGATCAAGCCCCACCAGGCCACTTATACCCTCTTTGTCACTGATTTTGGATCCAGAACCATCTGGTCTTTTGTTTTCTCCTCTAGATTGTTTATCCAGCCTGTCTTATCTAGATAGACCTGCAGAGGTAATAATATGCATAAAAAACAAGACAGAGCAAAACAAAGCAACAAAGGAAAACAAAACAAAACAACAATAACCCATGACACAAAAAAGAAAAGCCTGTTTGTTGACCTTTAGAAGTGTTTTCTGGTTGAATTTGATGGGGTGCCATGCCCTGGCCCCAAAGTCTACTTTGGTACTCCCTTTGGACACCCTTGCTCTGTTTTTTCTTGCTGTTCTGTTGCATGGCCATAGTGTTTTGCCTCGTGGAGTCAGATTGGGTGCAATTCCCACACTGTCTCCAGTGTTGTCCCCCGGAGGGCTATGGGTCAGTGAGGGATGTGGTGTCTCACAGTGGGGCACCCACGTGGTCCTCTCTGTGCATTGGCTGCTCTAAGTGGGGGTATCATCCTCAAGGCTTGATGGGCCAGGATGTTCTTCCCACTGATTGCTCCCTTGTGCTCTGATCAGACCTGTTCTGCTTCCTGAGCTGTAACTTTAGTGTTTAAAGTAAATTTGACTGTGGGGAGGGGCAGCTGTCCACTTAGTTGGGATTGGGGCCAGCCCCTCAGACTTCTCTACTGGTTCCCTGCTTCATGCCGGTATGTCGCATTCAGATCTTGGGGCACTGGGCTGAAGTCTGATCCTTCTTTCCCGCTCCACAGGGTTTTGTGTGGCTGTGTCTTTTGTCCGTAGATGGTCAGGCCTTGTTTCTGAGGTGCCTCCCCAGTAAGCATGAAGATGACGCGGGATAAGGCAACATTTGCTTCCAGAATTGAACCCACTTGATGACAACTGAAAACACTCACCAAAAAATGGTGAGTGTGAAGAGAGAAGCAGATAGCACCTCGGCCCAGGGCTAAGCCAGGCGCCACTAGCGAGGTGCAGATAGCCTCATGTGTGAAAAGCATCATCAAGGAGTAGCCCAGTAAAGCACACACAGCCTGCACTGACTCCCGAGGAAGCTCAGGTGAAGTTAGAGGTGAAGCAACTGAAAGTCCTTCCATACCGGCGCTTCAAGAGATGGAGACGTGACAGTAGGCGAGGTCCTTTATACCCCAGAAGATAAAATTCTCCTGTCATTCAGCAGCTTAGTTTTCTCTCATGAAAACGTGTGATTCAGAGCACTTCAGGAAGACAGAACCCATCCCCTTATGGGTTTTAAACTTCTTTCTTTTTGTTCTGTATGAGTCTTTGAAGATTTCCCTATCTCCGGCATCTCTCTTTTACGAGTGGACATGATGTCTTATTTGATACTCATTTCCATCGTGAGAGAAACCGCAAAGTAGCTCTAGGTTGACAAGTGAAAAGATTCCATACTAGGAATCGATTCTTTATTAGTCCCTGGAGAAGGACATCATGCTGGGTAAAACAGAGGCTCAGCAAAAGAGAGAAGAGTCTCCGTAGGATGGATCGGGGTCGTGGCTCCAACATACCAATGAGCGTGAGGGTGGTGCCGTGTTTCCTGTCTGTGGAACATGGGTCGCTTTAAGTCAGGACCGATGAGACGATGAAACCTGGCAACAGCAAGGCTAATATAGGGCATTGGCATGGAATTTGGGTCAGCAAACCTTAAAACACAACCTACCTTTCAAGGCCTTCAAGCAAATTGACTATAAGATGCTGTGTGCATTTTAGGGGGAAAAAAGTCACAGCTTGAGGTGGATAGACTGCCAAATCACAACAGTGACAGAGTTTTAGATAATTCCAGCTCTTTAAAATTCCTGCCCCCCTCCCCTACAGAAAACTCATTTTGTCTTCTTGTTTTCCCTCTTTGCAGGTGCCATTATTCATGGGTGAAGCCTCAGGAAGGGGTGGGGCATCTCCCCAGTGGGACAGAGGGGGCTACTGAGTGAGGAGCCTGCGCACTGCCAAAGGCATGCTCTCACATTTGCACAATGCAGGCGGATCAGGAAGGTGTTCTTGCTGAGCAGGGTCCTCAAAGTGAGATCAGGACACTCCCTAGAGGAGGTTCCAGCAACATCCTCTTTCCCTAAAGCCCAGAAGTGATGATGCCTTCTCTAGGTGGGGCTGTGGGGCCCCTGACTTCAGAGAGGCACGTTAGGTTTCCATGCCCCGGAGAGCAGCAGCAGATGGAGGAGATTCTTGGCTATCACAGGCCACACACTCAAAGACTCCTTGTGGCCAAGCTGACACTGTGCAGGCCTAAAGCGGGTTCTTATACAAAGGTGTGGTGACCTGGAGTGCATGTGCCCTGGGGCAGGGAAGAGAGACTTCAACCATGTGGTTGTTACACAGACACGCAGGGTATGGTCATCTGTGTATTGCTTCAGGGGAAGGCGGACATCTGGACTTTATGTCGGAAACCCCCACCCCCATTTTTAAACACTGATACTTTAAACTCTGAGGAGCCCCAAGAACCCAGGTCCACTTTGCCAACTTTGTCTCCCACCACCTACTGAGGACGCCATTGTTGGCATCCTTTTCTCTTCCTGAACCACCCATTTCATCCTAGTCTTCGCAGGCAGGGCAGGATCCATCTCCTGGTCATAATTCTGTGTGTTCTCATGCTGTGAGCCACTACCCTCTTCTTCCGCTGGGCTGTTCCTCCCCCGCCTGCTCTGCTCTCTTCTTCCTGATCATCTAACTCCCACCCACTCACCCTCAAGCTCCAGCCTGATCACACCCTTTTCCGAACAGTCTTCTTGACCTTAATCTTGAACTTCATGGACCAAAATTTTCCTTGCTGTTTTGCACATGAGGTGGCTTGATTCAAAAGAGTCTTGCCTCATGGGTAGAACATATAAAACTCTTCAAGCAACAGAAACCTAGCTCCAACCAGCCTGGTCCATAAAGGAAACAGATCCACTTGCATCATAAAATATCCCAAGTGGCATGGCTGGCCTTAGGCTCTGCTGGAGTTCCGTGCCATAGCCATAGCACAGGTACCCATGTCTTCATCTTCCCACTCTATGTAGGCTTTGTTGGCTTCCACTGGGGAGACAACACGGCACTCAGTGGTTCCCATCCTACCAGTTGTGCAATGTTTCTGGAGGGAGCATGTCTCTTTTTCAGGGACATCAACAGAATGGAATAGAGATGGAAGGAAACCCTCTCTAGGGTCACCATGAGTTCAAATCACTTGGGTGGCAGTCGGCTGGGCTTGGGTTTTGCGTTGCTGTTGATAGGTGCTGTCCGGTTGGTTCTGACACATAACAACCCCACCTACAACAGAATGAAGCACTTCCCCATGGTCACCTTCCTCACAATCGCCCCTGTGTTTGAGTGCATTGCTTTAGTCACCGTGACAATCCATCTCATTGTGAGTCTTCCTCTTTTCCAGCTGACACACTACCCAACAGGAAGTTCTTCTCCAGGGTCTAATTCAGAGGTGTGCAATGTGTGACCCTTGGGTCAGATAAGGTACACAAAATCAGCTAATGTGACACTTTCAAGATATGTTAATTAAATGTGTGACTGGCCCATGAAGGATGTCACAGATATCCACATGGCTGCTGGAGGAGAATGGCTCTGTACCCCACATCTAAGTCCTCCTGATGACATGTCCAAAGTACCTAGATGAAGTCTTGTAATCCTTGCTTCTAAAGAGCATTCTGGTTGTAGTTCTTCCAAGTCCTTTCTTTGGACACTCCACAATACATTCTCTAACAAACTCCTGATTGGTGTTGGAATCCAGCAAGAAACAGGATTGGGCACACTTCCTCATTGGCGCGAGCTTTGTGTTCTAGTGCAAAAGGGTGACTACGTGCCTGCGAGTGGATAAACATGGGACCATTCAAGTGGGTGATAACGCTCTGCCTCCGAAGACAAATGCAATTGAGAGGGCTGGGGGGTGGGGGTAGGGCTGCCAAAAGACGAGGGGTCAGGGCAGGCTCTCTGAGGTTGGTTGGTGACACTTGGTGGAAAGCTAAGCAACCAGTAGGAGGAAGAGGCTCACTCTGGGAAGAATAATCCACAGCCTTCCCCAAAGTGCGCGCTTTTTGACGCTGAGAGTGCCGTCTGGCTAGACAGTGCAGAGATGCCAGGCATCTCAGATGGTGCTGTGGGAGTCACGTAATTTCATGTCAACCTGAGGAGATATAGAAGTGTCGGGGTGGAGTTTACCTGTCAATCAGGAAACAGCCTGATGACCTGACTTGCAGATGTGATGGAGAAACATAGCTCTCTGGAGTTATCTCTTTCTATCTCGCTTTCTAAAACTTCCACTGCCATTGGATCCACATGACTCTGCACCCACAGACCTGTGATCTTTCAGCATTCTGCATCATTGCCTGTGGTTGCATGAGTCTGCAGAGAAGCGTATGGACTCATCAGGTTTATCGACTCACGTTGTTAGACGGGGCTGGGGTGTTTTCTTGATATATAACTACTTCTTAATATAAAGGTCTTTCTTACATATATGGGCATCGCTGGATTTGTTTCTCTAATCAACCCTGCCTAACACAGGGGGCTGCAGTCTTCAAGCCAGCTGGGGTCATGTCAGCTCCCTCACTGCCACAGGTCTAACTGGAGTGACCTTGTGGAAGCTTAGCTTTTGTCCTAACCACCTTCCCATCCACCGAGCACCACCCCCACCTGCTGTGGCTTCGTGCTGTGTGTCCACCAAGTGAAATGCATTCTGGGAGTCACCCTGGCTCATCTGGGACAGTGACTGAATGTTAGACAGGGACATGCCCACTTCTTGGCGAAGTCAGCCTGAGGTGCAGACTTTTCTGTCACCAGCCTACACCTCAGAGTGGGTGGGGGCCAGGGCAGAGTCACCCAGAGCCTCTCCAGTGTCTCCTCCGCAGGGACCCTCTCCATTTACGAATGGCTCCAACCCTTTAGAACCTCTCTCTGTGGAGACTGGTTTTCAGAAGGATGAGTTGTCAGAATGAAGCCTTTGGATCCATCTGTATTCTTCAGACAATACAGTCAGGCAATAGAATGGTTTTGGTGAAGCTCTCCCAGGTCTAGAGTGTGGCCTCATCCAAGAGCTTGTTAAAATGTTCTTTTAAATACTTTTATTGGGGCCTCTCACATCTCATATCACAATCCACACCTTCCTCCAATGTGTCAAGCACATTTGCACATATGCCACCATCATCATTTTCAAAGCATTAAATTTGTTGTTGAGCCCCTGATATCAGCTCCCCATTTCTTCCTCCCTTCCCTCCCACCCTCCCACACAAACCTTTGATAAGTGGTAGCTTATTTTTTCCATATCTTACATCACCCCCCATTGAGCCTCACCCACTTTTCTGTTATTTGTCCCCCTGGGGGGAGGTTTATAGATCGATCCTAGTGATCGAGTCCCCCTTCTCTCCCCTCCTCCCCCCAATTCTCCTGATATCTCTACTCTCCTTGTTGGCCTGAAGGATTTATCTATCCAAGATTCACTGTGTTTTGGGCTCTTATCTGTAGCAGTGTGCATGCTCTGGTTGAATCCGATTTGTAAGGTAGAATTGAGGACATGATAGTGGGGGCAAGGAAGCACCAGAGAGCTAGAGGAAAGTTGTGTTTTATTGGTGCTGTACTCACCCTGACTGGTTCATCTCTTCCCTGTGACTCCTCTATGAGGGGATGTCCAATTGTCTACAGATGTGCAATGGGTCTCTACTCCATGCCACCCCAGCACCCCCGCTTCCCCCTCCCCCCACCCACTCACATTGGGTATGCTTTTGTTCTGGGTCTTAGATGCCTGATACCTGATCCCATCAACAACTCATAATCACACAGGCTGGTGTGCTTCTTCCATGTGGGCTGTATTGCTTCTCAGCTAGATGACCACTTGTTTATCTTTGAGTCTTTAGCTTTCTTCACCATATTTGCTTATGCACCCATTTTGTCTTCAGCGATCGTGTCAGGAAGGTGAGCATCACAGAATGCCGGAATGTTCGAACAAAGTGTTCTTGTGTTGTCTGTTTATTCCTCTGTTCATTCACCACCTGTGTGTGGAGAACCGACCAGGCGCAGACCAGTGCTGGATGCCGGAATGTGGTGGCGAACACAGCAGCAGAGAACTGGGCACGTCATAGAGCAGTTTTAGTGACTGAGATGCTGTCTGTGTCAGCAGTGAGCAGGCTCTGCAGTTCAGGGAGAGGTCTGGCCTGGGGTGGAGATCAGAAGGCCACGGGGAGAGTAATAGGTAGTGTGTCATCTAGTGGACTTCCAATCTCAGCCACCTGGATGATAGGTGGTGCATTCCAGGTAGACAGACTGCTGGGTCTCTCCCATAATGCCACTGGAGGCTCTGAGCCACCAGCCCAGTGCCTCCAGGCATGCCGGGCATTTAAAACAGGCATTTCAAGATTGCTTCCATTTCCACCATCCCCCCACCCCCCACTGTCCCCCACACTCAAAACATCTGTCAGCTTTTGTTCCCACTGCACTCAGGTGGGGACAGATCCTGCATAACCAGCCCACAGAGGCCCTGCAGCCTGATGAGGCTGCTTGGCTGAAGGCAGCTTCGAGCTCCCTGCTGTGACAGGAGAGCTGCTGTGGTGGGGGCGGCAGGGAGGTTTGATGGACAGGCTTCATGTCTCAGACCACAGGCTCTCCTTCCACAGCAGCTGATGGAGTCTGCACAATTTCTGGCTTTGTGTAGAAAGCGAGACTGTGTGGCAGACCTGGGCAGCAGAGGGCGTGGCCACCTCCAGGACTGGCCTGTGCCTCATGAGGAGACCCTTAGACTTTTACTACTGAGCATTCACACTTTCAGGCATTTCATTTGTTTCCTTGATGTGAGTGAGCCGTGGAGAGTTCCATCAGCCCTGGTTAGTCAGAGAAGGGAGGCCTGGGCTGCCCTTAAGAGACTCAGGGGCAGGAGCAGGTGGAAGATCGCATGAAAACAAATATATGAAATGTAAAGTCCATTTGTATTTTCTATGACCTTTTGTGGCTGTTGTCATGGAATTTTCACTCGGTCCCTCTGGCTGCATGGGACACAGATGCTGCTGTGTATCAAGTATGTCCTAAGTGCTGCCCTTAGTGAGTGGTACTAGAGGTTCCTGGTCCTGTAGAACCGTCTCACTTCTCTCTCTGTGATGCCCAGCTCCCCTCCAGTTCCCTGGGCCTGGGTCCTCACTTTCCAACCCGCCCTCAAAATACCCATCCAGTTTGACACTCTGATTCAGGGGGAAACAGAACAGGAGGAGATGTCTCCGATACGCAAAGGTACCGAGAAGCTTAAACAGCTCGGAGAAACGCTCTTATCTTTTGATTCAGATTTCCCACGAACGTTCTGGGGCCTTTCGCATGTACAATGAGTTTGAATTTCACACAGACACACCTGCAAGCTCCTGCCCACAGGTGAGAGTCTGGCCTTTCCATCTGGCAGGAGTTAGCAGTCCTGTGGGGACAATGGACAGTGGCTAAGGGGGTGGGTCACATGAGACCAAGGCCACAGTTCTGTGCTCTGTGGGGGCGGGGCGGAGAGGTTTCCCAAGAGAGAGGGGGGCATGAGGGGTAGATGAAATCTCCACTGTTGCCATGGAGACGACGCTGCTTGCTGAAGTCCTAAGAAGTGCCAGGGGAGAACTGCTCCACGGGGCTCCAGCAGCTATGTTTTTCCAGAAGTAGATCGCCAGGCCTTACTTCCGGGGTGCATCTGGGCAGCCTTTCTTGGAACGGTGAGTGTGATGCAAACAGGGACTGGTCCCCACGTCAGTCAAGGCATCTCTGTCGTGGCTCCTCCAGGTGTGGGGGAGGGACTGTGCCCACGGGGTCCTCAGGGGCCGGTTTTGCCGTGAGTTGGAGTCAGCTCGATGGCAGCTGGTGTGAGGCTCGGGTGGCTCGACAGGTTGAGGATGCCGACTGGGCAGTGGCTGTCAGACGGAGGATCGGCTGGTGGTCGCTGAGTTATGATCTGCCACTTGCTGAGACGCAATCGAGTGAACATCCAAAGAAAAGAAAATGGAGGGAAGGGTGGGGACCCATGGGAAGAGCATTTGTCTTCTTTGTTGTTTGAGTTTTGATCACATCAGCTTGGGAAATAGGGTGAATCTTGGAGTTTAGTTTTGTTTGGTCTATCTCCCCCACCCCCATCCCCCCCCCACCTTTTCTGTGTGATTAGGGAACTGACAGTAGTTCTACTGAATTAGACAACTGAAAACCCAGGAGGAAGGATACCTCCAACTTACCACTGTGCAGACAGAGCCCTCTCTTCGCCCTGCCCACCCCCACCCGCCGCTCCATCGGGTATTAGCTTTTGTCCCCCCAGTCTTCTTTGTGTCCCCTCCCCCTCCTTTTCCTCCCTCCCTCCTGACCTTCCTGCACTGCTTCTTTTCTGTCCTGTTAGCAACAGCAACAGCTCACAGGATACCCAGCACACAACCTGTAAACTGTAAACAATATCTGCCCATGTTTCTTGAGTGTCTGTGTCCACACATGCCAGTGTCTTTCAAAAACACACACTTTTGAATGTGTGTGTGCATGCTCCTGTGTACGTGTGCACGCATGTCATGTGTGAGTGACTTATCATTGGGTTTCTAGCCTGCCTGAATGTGGAACCAAGAGACAGAGACAGAAAGTCAGTTCAGCTGTCTGCCTTGACAAAGCAAACCTTCACCTCCACCTGTCTTCAGAGGGCTCTGGCTGTCACAGGGCTGGCCTCATGCAGGGGCTGCTGCATTTTTACCCCTGGGTCACTCTTCCCTACTCTCCACATTCTAGACACAGTGGACATGCATCTCTTCCTGCCTCCCCCAGGACCACAGGGCCTTTACACATGCTGCTCCCTTAGCCCAGAATACTTACCTAGTTCTTGTGATCTGGGGACTCTCTCAATCTGTAGGCTTCAGCTCTAAGACCATATCTCAGAAGCCCCCTTCCATGAGACTCCCCCAAGCGTCCTATGGTTGTGTTTGCACTTCCCTAGCCTATACTTTTTCTGTAGTCTGTCTCCCCAACGCATCTTCCTGGGCGTGAGCAAGCCTCCTGAGAGCAAGAAGTCCGCTCAGTTTGTTTGCAACCACAGTCCCAGCAGCTGTCAAAGTGTCTGACCTCACTAGAGGGTGGCCAGCAGCCACGGCCGATCTCTCAGAAAGGGATCACAATAGAAGGTCCTGGGTCAAGAGGGAGGAAATGTGGAACAGAACTCAAAATGATCACAAAGATCGGGCTTGCTGATCTGATAGAGACTGGTGGCACTTAGTCAGCCTTCAATCCTGTACCTGAACTCACTCCATCAGCCCAACTTTCCGCCAGACAGAAGACAAGCCTAGAAGGGGGACCACACAACCCGGGTGAGGCATGCTTGAGCTCAAACGCTCAGTCACCCCTCAGAAGGCAGGCAGGAAGGAGAGTAGAAACAGAAACCAGGGTGCCAGTGGGAAGAGCGCTTTCCCCTTGTGAGACTGCAATCCAGGTCCTGGAGTGAAATGTGTTTGAAAGGTTGGATAGAAAACCAATGTGTCCTGCAAACGTTCACTCAGACAACAATGAAGACAATCAAAGGAAGAGTCCCTGACTTACAACAAGTGCCTAAGAAGTATGGTGGAAATCAATCAGTCATTCGTCTCTGCTGTGTCATGGGTGATTACACTGGGATTGGAGGGTGGGTGAGGGGACCTCTGTGGACCCCAATTCCTGCTGTAGGTTGCTGCTTTGAGCAGAGACCCTCATGCCCTCCATGAGTCACTTTGAGGCCACACTGGACACATGGAGAGACACCATGGGGCTCAGAGGCATGTCCAGCTCTACAAGAACCCCAGCTGGGAACCCCAGTGTGGCCATATGGGGTGGCTTATTTATCACCTTCCAGGTAAAAGAGGTTTCCCTTTAAGTTCTCCGGAAGGACCTTTGGCCTTGGCGTGGCCAAAAGTTTAGTCAGAATCTGTGTGTGTGTGTGTGTGTGTGTGTGTGTGTGTGTCTTCCTTTATGGAATAAATGGACACCCAAGCATGCTCACTTCGTAAATAAAAAATACCTGTGTTTGATCTTCCTGAAACTAAACCCAAGATCGAGGACTTCCTCTAGTCACTTTGCATTGGGTAAGAATCCTCATGGCACCCTGGTCCGGATTTTTCCAAATGCTTCAGAAAAGTCCATCGACACTGATGTCACCCCAAGGGGCCCAGCAGACAGAGCATCTCAGGGCAGGCACATCTCCCTCCTTGTGGACCCACATTAGTTCTTGCGATCGGGGCAGGAGTGGTGGGGGGGTGGTGAAGTTGCCAGTTCCAAACCCATAAACCAGCTGACAGGCTGGTGATGCCTGAAGGCTTAAGGAGAGTGCAGAGTAAATTCTGGAAAAATATCTGTTTATAACATAAAAAACAGGGGCCCATGTAGATGCACAGTGATAGAGACACAGATACACACAAGAGGCAAAACAAAACAAAATCTTTTTGTGGTCTGGAGGCAGAACACATGTTAGGGAAACCGTCTTTCCCTCATGGAGACTGTTCAGCTGGTTTCTGGAGGCCTGCCGATTCACAGGGCAGTTGGCTTTGCTCAGGAACCCAGAACCCCGTGTTCACCGCCACTCACAGTGACCGCCGTGTGGGGCAGAATCGATCTGCCTCCAGGGGTTTTCCCGACCGTAGGTCTTGGCAGCAGGAGCCCGCCTTGACTTTCTCCCATGGAGCAACTGGTGTTTTTGAATGGCCAACCCAACCTATCACCTATGATACGATACCAACCCAGAACCAGAACCAAACTATCATGCAGCCAAACGAGACAGAACAATCCAGTCGGGTGAACACATAAGCTTGCGCATCACAGCCAGGAATACCAACCCATTCCTGTCATGCAAATTAAGATTCTGCCAAATCACCTCCTGCATCTTGCCATGTGTGCCTGTATTTTGTGTTTTTGTAAAGGAGGTGGTTAACCTGCTAAAAGGAGAAACATTCATATGCCATGTTGCTTCTTCCCTCCCCTTTTCCTCTAAGCAAACTTCTCACTGTTTCCTCAGACCCTCCTGCTATTGACAGCCCCTCCAGCAGCACTCTGATCAGTGTCTGATGCCACCCTTCCCCTTTCTGTACCCATAATCACCACATAGTGGAACGTACCAGGGGCATTGCCTTAGTCCGAGTAGACAAAAGGAACGAATCCAGGAACACTCACATGTGTATAAGAAAGAGCTTTGTATCAAAGAGCAATTGTACATGACGAAAATATCCCAGCCCAGTCCAGATCAAGTCCATAGGTCTAATATTAGCCCATACACCTCATCTGAGTCCATAATTCCTTCACACTCATGCAGCACATGACGCCAAATGCAGGAAGATCACAGACCAGAGGGTGCAAAGCGCTGTGCATCCAGCGGCAGCAGAAACCCCTCAGCACTGGCTCCTTCAGTTTTCTGAGACTGGCTCTTCAACAGGGAAGTAAAGCAGAGAGAGAGTATGTGACTCACATCCAGGAACGAAAACAAGTGGGGGGTGGGGGGTGGGAAGACATTCCCAGAATCCCCATGAGAAAGCCATGCCCACCAGGAGACATCCTCAAGGTGTGACCCGATTGACAGGCTAGACATCACCCCTACACGTATCTATCTAGTTGGCATGAAATGATGTCACGAATCAGGTTTCAGATAGCTAGTGAGGACATTCCATTATATTTTCATTGCATTGGTCCACAAATTTTTTGAAGCTCTCTGCCATTAGCCTGGGTAAACTGTCCCCTCAATTATGTGTGAGCTCGTAGGGGATGGGAGGATGAAAGCTATGTTCTTATTCATCCAAACACCATTGGGCCATGGCCAGTATTGCGCCTGACAGCAGAACCTTGTCAATCGCTATCAAAATCAATGTGAGTTCTTCCAATGGTTCTACCCCGAATTCGCTCCTCCGCCTCACTGGAGAGTCCTTTGAAATTACCATGGTTCTGTCTATCAGTTGTTTAACCCAGGGGCGGGGGGTTGTTTGCAATTCTGGATCTAGACTGTCATCAAGCTGCGGGGTCTGGATTCTGAGGGTTCATTCAGGTGGGCCTACAAGCCGGCCACAGGGCAGATGCTTCCACACAGCTGTCTAGACGGCTCCTTGTATTAAACCACAGACCTCAGACGGAATTCCTCTAAGCTCCTCTCTCCCCAGCACTAATTATAACAAGAACCAATTACAACACTCATTTAACCCTGCTGACTCTCATTTCCCCACCCCACCTCCCTAGTGCTGTTCAACGAAAGACCACTTGACATTCTGGTTAAGTGCTGGCCCACAAATGAAAATGGATGGGGACAGGGATAAGTAAGTGTGTGTGTGTAAGTTCCGGGAAGCGCATGAGCAAAGGGAGGTATCCTGTGACTTCTGGGGAAGGGTAGATGATTTATCTGAGATCTGAGACTTGCTTGCTGTAAAAATATAAATTTGAGCAAACAGAAGCCCATGAAGAGAGAGCTAGATGAGAGGGTGTCTGGGTGAAAAAATCATGTCTTAGAAACTGAGACCAGTTGTCATCCAGCCCTCATGGCAACCCCACCTGAGTCAGAGGAGAGCTGTGGTCTACGGGGCTCTCTGGCTGATGTGGGGGAAGTAGAGCACCAGGTCTTCCTTCTGTAGGGCCTCTGAGTGGACTTAAAACTCCTGTCAGTTGGTAGCCATGTTCTTTAACCAGGCCCACCACCCAGAGTCCCCTGGATCACCAGTAATAACAAACAAGCCACCGTGACCACCACCAACACACACCGTGGTCTTGACTCATGGCAGCCTCCACATATAGGTTCTATTGCTTTTTACATCACCTGGGCTGGCCTTGTGTCTTTAACTTAAGGAAGGAGATTGTCATAGAACCCGATTCCACACGTCATTTTACCTGATAGGAGTTTTTACCAAGGGGGATCATAGGAAGTCACGCAGAGAGGGATTGCTCTTAAAAGTTGTCTGGTATTTGGGGATCGGTGTCAGATGATGTGGGAGCCATCATTTTCTGGAAGGGTTTGGGATGTTGTCAGAAAGACAGAAGTAGAGGAAAAAATAATTATAGCAATCGTCTTCGCTGTCTCCCGGCTTGTCACGAGGATGCTGATAAAATCCACGGGGCTGGCAGTGAGGGTGAGTTGTTAGCGTGAGAAATCGTCGTGGTCTTGGCAGCTGAGACAGTGGAGGTGCCCAAAGTGTTTGCTCATTACCAAGATTTATAGTTGTCAGCACCAGAAATCGCCAGTAAGCAAAAATAAGGTCACCCGTGCCAGTCTGGCAGGTAGATGTCACTTCAAACAAAAACAAACAAACAAACAACTGAGGAGTCTCCGGAGTAGGAAGGGAGAGAAATAGAGGAGGGTTGGGAAGAAAACTCGAGGTTGTTCTACAGAGACAATGAAGAAGGGCTGAGTAAAAGGGGGAATTGCTTGGAACATTTATTCTGGAAACATATATTTGAGATAAAAAACAGCAGCAGAACCCAACAAATGAGAGAGATTTAGGGATGGGAGCATTCGTAGAACAATAAGATTTTTTTTCAAGTCTTGAGAGACAGAGGATAATACAGAAACAAAACACCTCCCAGTCAATGGAGATTCAACTGATGTGGCCAAGAATGTCCCTGCACTTGGAGCAGCAGTTGAGTCCTGCGGAAGCCGTAGCTCAGAGATCCAGCAATAGACAGCATGGTCTGCAGCAATCAACCTCATGGTTTTAAAGTGAGAGGATGAAGACTAAGTAGTACCTAAAACAAATCTTGGTGTCCCCAGTCACCTCATATGCATGTGACAGCTGGTAATGAGGAGACAGAAGAATCAATGCATTTGACTTGTGGCAGCCACCATAAGTCAAATGCATTGAGATATGTATTTAACTTAATATCTGTAAGTTAATACAGCTATATATAGCTATATATAACACCCACATATATAGACATATATAGATATACAAATCAGCCTTAGAAAAAACAAGAACAGACTGCTCCTTAAATGTGAGGTTGGTGAGACTTCTTGCTCTTCATGGACAGGTCCTCAGAAAAGACCAACCGCTAGAAAAAGACACTGTTCTTGTTAAAGAAGAAGGTCAGGGGTGAGAAGGGAAACGCTCCACAAGGAGGATGGACACAGGCATGACGGAAAGCCATGGACTGAGATGCAGCGGTCACCAGGAAGCTTGCCCAAGGCTGGCCATGGATGGCTCCATGTCAAGCAGGGTCTCCATGAGCTGCTGCTGAATGAACAACTGATGGAGACGGTCTGGCAGCCCAGAGGGGTACAGACCAAGCAATTGCATGCCCAGGCATTCTGGAAGGGACACAGCCACAGAAATGGCAGGGGTTGCCAGGGAGCGTGGGTATGGTGAGGGGCAGGGTGGCAGTGGACTCAGAGATAACAGGGAACCTCCTATCTAGAAACAGAACTCTGTGCCTCAATTATGGTGCCCAGGACACAAGACTGTCCAAAACTCCGGGCACAGACCCACAGGAAAATGCAGGGGCAAGCACAAGGAGAACTGAACCCTCTCTGTCAGCACCTTAGCAGGTGTGTGGCTATGCCCATTTCTGGGGTCAGATGAACTACAACTCTAGGAGACACCCCCCTCCTGCTGTTCATACTGCTTCGTGTGCATCTGTAATTACTTAACAATAAAAATATTCAACGTGAAAATACAACAAAACAACTGCTCTGAGAGCAGTAGGGAGATAGCTCCCAGAAAGGCCATCGTTCATTCATTTATGGGATTTGCTGCCATGCAACACAGCTGATTAAAAATTAAATAACAAAAATTTTAAAAAGCCTACCTACTTCATTCTCACGGAAATTTCTATTAAATGGCTCCAATAACTTGGATTCCATTCAGAGCCAATTTGCACAGGGAACCAAGACATATGCACTGTTCAATATCGCCAGCTTCCAGCCGAGAGGTAATAAAAGCCATATGCAACTCAGGTACCTGGCAAGAAGATCTCACTCAGTGTAGATTAGCTCCATGGGGGCAACTCCAACTCCACCGAAACCTACTGCACACCCCGTTTGGCACAGAGTGATGGGGGACAACTGGTGGGGTCCTCAGGACCCGTTGTATAATTGAAAGGGAAAATGAAAGAGACAGCAGAGAAGACATGCGAAGGGTCTCCTCTTCCATGGAGCCTGGAACCAGAATAGCGTGTCAATGCATCTTCTGACAGACTTATGTATTCTCTTGGCATACATCTATGTAACAGGAAGGGTGTGTGCTAGAGGCATACATGCACTAAGAGGGGAGGTCCTAGGGACACCAATGTAACAAGGTAGGCAGGTCCCAGAGTTAAGACAGAAGCTTATCCTTGGCCATCCCTGAGCTGACTTGACGTTCAATGTCTTAAGCTCTTCTCCAGGGGGATAATCTGTGATCCTTATCGGAAGGGAGAGGCGGTACTTAGGGTGGGGTAGGGTGAGTGTCTGATCCCTCTCAGAAAATGGTGGACAACCTTCAGGTTGATAACCTTCCAGCATCCTGTAAGCAATAAAAGCTTGTAAGAGGCACCTTAAAATTGGCCTTATTGCAGGGGACCTTGTATGGAATCACGTTTTTGTTTTTAATAAATCACTTGACTGGGGGCTCTGACAGCTTTTATAACAACCCATACATCAATTGGATCAAGCACATATGTTGCCATCATCCTTTTCCAAACATTTTCTCTCTACTTGAGTCCATGGTATCAGCTCCTCCTCTTTTTTTTTTTGCTCCCCATGCTGCTCTGTTGACCTCTCTTCATGTTTCCCCCCAGTGTGTGGAGATCAGAAAGGGCACAATTCCTTTACTGTCTGCAGTGCTGTCCCCTATAGGTCAGTGAGAGGATATCGTGTCTTACAGTGGGGTTGGCCCTATGATCCTTTCTGTGGAGCAGGAATGTCAGAGGGATGACTTTTAGTTAGGAGGAGATAATGGATTCATGAAGACCTCCCTCCCCCACCAGAGTCTCCAGAGCTTCCCAGACTTTAAATATGAGTGTAGAGAATTTGTCCTCAGACACTCTCTTTCTGGTTCTCGGCTTCCCACTCACAGGAAACTGGACTCCTCTGGGAAGTCAGAAAGCCCAGACGCTGCTGGGGCGGGGGGGGGGGGGGGGGGGGGGGGGGGGGGGGGAAGGGCTGATGCACAGGTGGCTGAGGCCACCTGGGATGGGAAGGGGTGGCACCAGGTGTTTCATGGCCACATACCTTCTGAGACACCGATTTATCTGAGGCGTTCAGGCTCCATTGAAATTCATTATCCAGAAACTCTTCTTCCATCCACAGGTCTGGCCATTCATTCACTGTGTCCAAGCCAAAGCAGCTGGGTGTGCAATGAATGCACTGTGTAAATGACCAGAGATAACCATCTCCACACGCACATTGTGAAACCCGTTGTGTGCAGGTATCTCATACGGGACAGCAGCAGTCACTTTGCAGTGGCTCCTGGGTGCCACCCAATCGATTACCAACTCATGGACTCCCTATGTGACACAGTAGACCTGCCCCCTGGAGCTTTCGGGAAGCACATCCCCAGGTCTTTCCGCCACGGAGCTGCTGGGTGTCTTTGATGCCTCCACCTGTCCTTTAGCAGCCGAGCTCCCCCCAGGCAGGTCCAATGGAAGCCCGCACACTGCCTCAGGTTGGTGCTCAGTCACATCACCCTGTCAGACAGAGAAGAACTGCTCCCTGGCCAGGGTTGGCGAGGCTTTGAACCTTTCGAGAAACAGGTAGCCTCATCTTTCTCTTGCAGGGCGGCCGATGGGTAGGAAACCAGTCACCTGGCCTTGAGCAGCTCAGTGCACCTCCAGGGCCCCTCCCAGTTGATATACACCACCAAGCCCATAGCCATCGAGCGGAATCCAATTCATAGCAAGCGCATGAGACAGGGGAGGGCTGCCCGGTAGAGTCTTCTGCCCTGTTATCTTTACAGGAACAGGTAATGCGGGCCTTCTCCTGCAGAGGCGCTGGGTGGGTTTGAACTGCCCACCCTCCCTGGTTAGCAGCCCAGTCCTTATTACCTGTTGCACCACCAGGCCAGTCCAGGCCCTAGCGCATCACGGCATGGGACCACCTGTGTGTGCGACCCTGGGAACCCATCACAGGGCTCAGGTGCCAGGCAGTGCCTAACCACACGTTCCCAAGTGGGCAGGTGGGAAAGGCTGGTGCACAGAGAGGGATCCAGAGTCTGCTCCAGAGAAAAGGCACAGGGAAAGGCCCGTCTAGTTACGTGACGCCGCTGACCTGCGTCTCCCTGGGCGGACCTTGCTGGTGTAGAATCCCTGAAGGAGAGAGGGAATGAAAATCAGACCCAGCGCAGCAAGCCCAGAGAGCAAGTGGAGGCTGTCAGGCGAAGGGAGGTGGTGTCAGCATCCCTGGGGCTCTGGGTGGCCGGAATGTGACAGGAGGGTTTTGTAAAGGCTCTGTCAATACCATGAATATGTATGGCGCATCTCACGAAGGCGGCGACGTAGGGAGCATCCATCAACGATTCCTTCTCTGGAATTGCTCTGCTTTGTTGGGCAATGAGCCCTGAATGTCAAAAAAATGAGAGCCATTACGGCGGCCTTTGGACGCTCCTGGTTTCACCTCCTTCAAGACTGTGGTAAAATCATCAGGAGACTGCTGTCCGAGATGATAATTTTCTTCCTGAAAAAAAAAAAATCCCTCTCAACTGTTGACAAGTGGGATGGGTGCCCTGTATCATGAAAATGGTCTCATGGACATGCAAATCAGGTATGGGCACTGAAGACCTGAACTCACAGAGTCCCCGAGTCCCCACGTGGTTTCACAGGCCGGACCTTGAGCTCCTGCCCTGGAGGACAGCGGCCTAGGTTACAGTGAGGGCTCTATGAGCCATGCTGCATGCTCACGTCCTGTCTCCGGGTCAGCAGATGGTCACTATCAGACCTTTCCAGTCTATTCTCTGCCAGGGTGTGGAGATGGCTGCCTGGGGGAAGAGAGGGTAGGCATCAATGAGGAACACCCTTGAGGAGATGGGCCAGCTCTGAGAGAGGCTTCCCACGGCAGGCTTTGTGAGGCTGCGGCAGGGCTGGCAGCAGGTCCTTCTGTTGTCCACAAGCTCCCTCTGAGGGGGAACGAACTCTCGGTGGCGTAGAGATCCTTAGTACAGCCCCCACGTCTCACCGGGGAGCCCAGCGGGGCTGAGAACCCCAAGGTGGACAGTTGAAATCCATCCAGCAGCTGAGCCAGGAGATAGACACCTGGCCCCTTGCTTCCCCAAAGGAAGGAAGCGTTGGGCTGTGAGCCAGCCAGCCGGAATCCACAGCCCCGCTCCCTTTTCCGCCAGCCTTGCACCAGCCCCACCTAAGATGCATGGCGATGAGCATCCCACACCGAGCTGACTCCAGCGCCCGGAAGCGCTTTCTGACTAAATGGGTTCGATTTCACATCCTGTCAAGCATTTTCGATGGGCGCTAAGCTCTCTCTTTGCGGGGAACAACCAGGGTGAGCGTCCCCAGGGCGCCCGCTAGGTGGCGCCGGCAGCCCAGGTTGTGGACGCACCTGGCTGTGCGTCTCCCCTCCCCCTGGGAAGAATCCAGGAGCACTGGCCCTTGGACCCTGCTGCTCTGTGATTGACCACCCGATTGGCCAAGCTCATCGCTCCCCTCCGAGTCTCCAGTGCCCCGCGTGCACTTACCTCCTGCAGGCGCCCTCACCCCCACCCCCAGTTCTGAGGAGAGTTGCACCTGCCAAGGGGCACTTGGCTGGTTACAAAGGTGTGGCCAGCCTTGGTCAGTACCACACGCCTAGATACAGGCTTTCATGTATGACTTCTCTTATGGCTAAATGATCTCTTAAATTATTACTTAAAGTTATATATGGTCGTTATTAAAATGTTAACATGATCAACTAAACTTGCTGCCATCAGGCCAATTTGTTAACTTTTTTTTTTTTTTTTTTATAAAAACCAGCAATTGGACTTTGACTTGGCTTGTGCTAAATGCATATTTTGACAAATCCACTGCAAAGGACCTCTTTATGTGTCCTTAAAGGAAGGACATAAGGAAGGACAAACCCCCTGTAGGGTTTCCAAAGCGGTAAAACCTTCCTGAGAGCAGACAACTTCATTTTCCTTCCCCATCGCAACTTGTGGTTTTGAACGGCTGACCTGGCAGTTAGCAGCCCAAAGTGTACCCCACTCCACCACCATGGGGAAAACACGTGAGGCCCCCGCACTCCCAGATGATCATCAGCCAATAACAGAGGCCCATCATTCTAGACATCTAGTCCATCTCCATGGATATCCAGAGATATGGATGGGTAAACAGGTAACAGATCACGGTCTTATATAAAAATAATGAAAGTATGCTCTGGATGCTGTCAGTCTCCCTTTAACGTGCGATTGTTATTGCTGGTAGATGCTGTAGTCAGTTCTAACTCCTCACGACCCTACATACAATAGAATACCGTAGAATACAATTGTTGCCGTGCTCGTTCCCACAGTTGCATGGACTGTGTCCGTCCATCAATCCAGATAAGAACTTGGTGGGGAGCCTTCATCTTATTCACTGACCCTCTGCTTTACCAGACATGATGTCCTTCTCCAGGGACTGGCCCTTCCTGACATCAGGTCCAAAGTACGGGAGATGAAGTCCCTCTAGTTCTACTTCTCAGGAGTATTTTCGCTGTCTTTCTTCCAAGACATATATTTGTTCATTCATCTGACTGTCTATGGTATATTTAACATTCTTTGCCAACAATGTAATTCAAAAGCATGAACTCGTCTTCTGTCCACTTTATTCATTGCCCAACTTGCACATGCAAATGAGAAGACTGAAAAGACCAGGTCTTGAATCAGGCTCACTTTAGTCTTGAATCTGAACACATAAAGAGGTCTATTGCTGCAGAATTGCCAATGTGTGCAATTAGAACAAGCCAAGCCAGAGTCCAATTGCTGATTTTTATTTAAAAAATTATAAACAATAAAAAATTAGATTCTACTTCTCCTAAGACTTTGCTGAGGTTAAACAAGAAATGCTCATATAAAACAAAAATGAAAGTTTGAAGCAATTATATTAGTACTGCAATTTCTACTAGCGGTAATACCACCTCCACTGTGACTACCACCGCCAGTAGCCGCCATGTCATGAATTACATTGTGTCCCCTCCCCCAGGTATGTGTCCACTTGGCTGGACCATGATTCAGAGTGGTGCGATGATCCCTCATGATATAACCTGAGACGATCGGCCAATCAGTTGTAAGAGGGTCATAGATAAAGACCTTTTATCTCTTCAGTCCTGATGTAATGTGAGGAGAGTTCCCCTGCTGTTGGGGCCTGCCTGCAATACCTGCAGTCTTAAATGAGATAAAAGGAGGAAAAAACAAATGGAGAAAGAGGGTTTTTCTGCTACCAACAAAGAAGTAGAGGGAGCAGGTCCCTATGCTGGGAACCTCCGAGCCCCACAGGATGAACGATGCCGAGACGAGGAGCTCTGCAGGAACACAGGGCCCACAGATGTTGAAAGCAGACACAGACCCTTTCCCTAAACTGTGATTCGACAGAAAGAAAAGTCTTTCTCCTCGAGTGGGTGCTCCTCCAGGAAACTAGACTGTGAGAGAATAGATTTCTTGTGATCTTTCTGTTACAGCAGCACCAGAGAACTAGCACACGTAACCGACTCAAACCCCACAATGATGGCCTCGGCCCCTACCCTTCCACTCTCACCCTCTCTCCTCCCTCAGCACCACCTCTGTTGCCATGGCCTAATAGTGGCCTGTAAGAAGGACTCTTCTCCGAGACAGATTAAGAAGTGGCACTCTTAGATTCCTTATTACTTCCCCCATCTTCATAGTTAGTTAACTGTTTCATCACTTTTACGTGGTCGAAGCTTGTAACATCGATAATCTGTTACGGAGCTCGTTTCTATGTTGTCATGTTGTGGCTAGTGGCCATGCAGTCAACTCCAACCCATCGTGTTGTCATACAAGAGCAAAATGTGGGACTCTGGAATGGACCAGGAATTAGAAAGGAAGCATTGCTGGCCAATCATATTTCCACATTCTCCTTTAAGTCACCTTTAGGCAACAGGAATGATTACAATCCCTAGAGTTTCCAAGGATCAAGCGTGCACTGCGGGCTAAGCTGTTAGGCTGCAGCTAATGGCATGGTG
Organism: Nesogale talazaci; assembly: GCA_004026705.1. Lineage (NCBI taxonomy): Eukaryota > Metazoa > Chordata > Mammalia > Afrosoricida > Tenrecidae > Nesogale > Nesogale talazaci. The sequence goes on along the minus strand of PVJH01002603.1, from coordinate 35,195 downwards.
GTGGCACCAACCCACCAGCCTCTCTGAAGGAAAGAACGGAGGCTGTCACTCTCATAAAGGCGTACAGCCTTGGGAACCCCATACAGGGCTGGCACGAATTGGAATTGACTCGATGGCAGTAGGTTTCCCATATGAAAATGTCACATCCTAAAACAGACTTTGGCAGCTGTTGTTACACATTGTTTATCTTTGTGGAGATAAATTATGCTCATTGTGATAACAAGCAATATGTGACAACAGCTGCCAGGCATTTTTAAGGTTAATCCCGTGATTAATGAAGGCTGATGGCTCCCAGGGAAACGGCCTCCAGTGGGGAGCCTGCCCCCTCTGAGAGATCTCAGGAAAATGCCCTTCTTTGAGGGGGTCTGCTCCTAGAGTTAAGGGGCTCTTTGCCAAGCTGCTTCCTTCTAGTTGTGTCTGTTTCTGTTCTATTGCAAGAACATTTGAGAAGCCCCCTCCTTGAAGATGAGCTTCTGTTCTCCCTGCCACTCAAAACTTTTCGAACCATAGAGACACACTTAAGTCGCTCTGTCATCTTGATCTAAAGGTCCCTGGGAGATAACACGGAAGTTCTAAACACAGCCCTGAACACCCTGCTATTCCTCCCATTGTCACCAACTTGCTGAGTGATACTGAGTGTACTGTGTCACTTCTCAGTGTCTTCTTAGATTAACCACTGTATTTCGTAAATCTTTTCCAAAATCTTAGCAATTTACTAAACATAGACTAGATCACCCAGAAAAAGGATGGAAAAACATTGGCAGCAGTGTTGCAAGGGCGGGGAGGGGGGGGGAGAGTTTGACTGCAATTTTCTTGGACCATCCAGAACCTTTAAAGAGTTCTGTACCAGCTACCAGATTATAGACTCAACTACAGCTGCACCTTTATTTGCTGGTTTTATGATATTGGAGCAGGACCTGGTAGCTGTCTCTCCTTTGCCAGCTGGTGCGTTACGGGGCATTACTAATCGAGGGAGACTTCGTGGTGGATTAGAAGATTCACTGCCGCCTGTAGATTCTGACTCTTAGCTACGCTGTGCAACAGGAGAAACCTTTGGATTTGTGAATCTATAATGTTTGTTCTTTTTCAAGTATCTCTTAATTGTGAATTAGGTGGTGGTAGGTTTACATTTCAGATCATTAATTTTTTTATTCAATGGCTTAAACCACTTATCACACACCCCGATAGCTTGGCCCTTGTCCCCTATTGATTTCTCTTCTCCCTCATAGAATGCAATCTTTTCTTCATCCATGATCATGTCTTTCTTTCTTCTGGCCTGTCACGTCATCTTCTCTCCCTAGCTTCCCTCTTTGGTAGCAATTATTCTGTTTCCTTTGGTGTGAAAATATTTGTCATAATCTTCCCCCTGTGTAATAGCAGTCTCATGCAGCTTTTGTCCTTTCATGATTCATTGATTGCACTCAGCATAATGTTCTCCAGGCCATTCATGATATGGGAAGTTTTGCAGTGTTATCATTATTCTTTAACAATGCACAGTCTTTCATCGTGTGTATGTACCCATGTTTTTTAACCTCTCGTCCACTGATGGGCATTTAGGTTTTTTCTGTGTTTTTGCTATTGTGAACTGGGCTGTAATGAACATGGGTGTGCCTATGTCCATTCGGGTGATGGCTCTTCCTTCTTTAGGATAAAGTCTGGCAAGAGGATTGCTGAGTCACATGCAATTTCCACTCCCATGTATTTGAGTCGGTGCCGTGTCACTTCCCACAGTGGTTGCACATTTTCACAGCCCCATCAGCAGCACACGAGGGTTCCAATCTTCAAAACCCCTCTCATGTTTTCTGTTCAAGGTGTTTCTGCCTTTAATGCTGCTATCATGACCTCTTCAATGTGTTGGAAAGCACAGACATTGTTTTGAGAACTAAGATGTGCCTGATCCTATCCATGGTGTTCTCAACCAGCTCATACACGTCGTGGAAAGGTGGACATCGAATAAGGAAGACTGAAGAAGAATTGATGCATGTGAGTGGGGGCGCAGCAGGAGAATCTTGAAAGGACCATGGACTGCCACCCAACAAACAAACATGTCTCAGAAAAAGTATACCCAGAATGATCCATGGAGGAATCCATCTCATGTACATTGGGCATGTTTTCAGGAGGAACTAGACCCTAGAAAAGGACATCATGCTTGATAAGGTAATAGACAGTGAAAAAGAGGAAGACTGTCAACAAGATGGGTTGGTGCAGTGGCCCCCACACTGGGCTGTAACATGAAAACAATCATGAGGATGCCACAGGGACAGGCAGTGTTTCTTTCTGTCATACATAAGGTCGGTATGAGTCAAAACCAACTCAAAGGCACTTGACAGCATCATGCTTGTGTATGGTGATGCCTCATCACAGCCCATCATTTTTTTGACTGAGTCTCTCAATCATTTGGGGAGTAGAAAGCCTCATTTTTCTCTTGAGGAGCGGCTGGCAGATTCCAGTCGCTGACCCTGGGTTAACCAGGACACAGTAGAGGAAAGGCATTTCCTCAAGCTTCCAGGAGGGTGTTCTTATCAGTTCTGTGGCACGGATTTCAGCAGTTTGTGAGCCACCCTGTGGCACTCCCTGGTCAGTGAATTCAGTGTCCCGCATTCCACTAGGGGACATCCTGCTCAGTAGGTGAGCACGGGCTCTGGCTCCTAGGTCCCAGCACACCTACCCTCTATCCAATGGGCTGCAGGCACATGAGCAGTCAGCTCTGCACTCTGGATCTTAATCTGAGGTGGTGTTCTATTCTTTCAAGTTAGACGCATTCCTTTATCCCGATGGCAGGAGCTCCTTGCTCCCTGCCCTCACTGTTTTTTCTTAGCATCCTTTCCCCCTTCAGTAGATTGTTAGTATTGCTACCATTAAGCCAACTCTGACCTCTGACCACCTCAATCATACCAGAAGCCACGCAACATTTTCACAGTCTTTGGTCTGCCTGAGTCCATTGCTGTGACCTCCATTGATGGGCACTTGCTCCTCACTGACGGACCCCTTTCTACTGTCCCAAACCTGAGATCCTTTTCTAGAAGCTGGTCCTGCCTAATGATATGTCCACTGTCAGCAAGATGGAGGCTCACTGTGCTCATGTCTGAAGAGCAATAGAGCATGATTTTCTCCTAAGGCCGATGTTTGTCATTCTTCTAAGACCAAGAGTTGATGTCATTTGTTCATGCGTCCTGCTCAGACTTGTGGTGTGCTGTCTCCTGACTAGAGCCTAATCATTATGAAAACACATCCACATGCCCCAGAAGGATGTTCATTCTCCTGTTACTAATCCCTTCTATTTACCTTATTTACACAAGTTTCCCAGGGCCTTTTGTAAGCTTCATTTTTAAAGAAGGGATGAATGGTCTTCTTTAAGCTGGACTGATGTAGGACAAGTGCTTTTTTAAAAGTAGAGATCTGAAGATTTAGACTGACTCTCTTAGTAGGCTTCAGAAACACTTGTAACTTGAATCTACAATGTGAATACGAGGGTCCCTCATCCAGATTGGTTCCAGGGGACTGGGGTAGATCAAAGAATCCCTGGTGGTGCTCTTGGGCAAGCATTGGACTGCTCATCTCCAGCTGGTCGGGTCCACAGGAGAAAGATAAGACCATCTTACCGTCTCAGAAACCCTCTCCTGCATGAGTCACAACTGACTTGATGACTGTGGTGGTTCGGAGGGAGGCCAACGATGCTCGGGATAATATGGTTCACACAGACTGTGTTCTACATCTGACTTTGCTGGGTGGTGACTGGAGTTGTAAAAACTCACAAGCAGCCATCTAAGGTGTAACTCTTCTTCTCTCAATGTGCAGAGAGGCATGAGGGAGATAAAAAGGCACAAGGAAACAATTAGTCCTGTAAACCAGTAGATCACTAATATGTCAGTCTCCATAACCCTGAGCCCAAAAGAACTAGATGGTGCCCGGCCATCACCCCTAAGGACTCTGAAAGCATCCTGGATTGAGTGGGAGAGAAACATAGATCAAACTCAACATCATAAAAGAAACCAGGCATACTGGTTTCAGTAGAGCTTTTAGAATAAGACAGATTAGGAAGAAAGGCCTGAGAACTGGCTTCTAAATATCAGATCATGAGATCGTGTGGAGCACAACAGAACACTGGCCAGCATGTTGGGCTGGACACGAAGCCATGGGTTGCAAGACACTCCGAATACATAGTGACTCCAACCATGAACTCAAGCAGATCAGAGGTCATGGCGATGTGCTGGACTGGGCAGTGCCTTGTTCTGTTGTCCCTGGGTGGCCAACGCACTGGGAATGAACCACTGACAAGTGCAATTTCCTTCACCCCAGAGGTGTAGGTGGCAGTGCTGGTGGGAGCCCAAATCTCCATCAACCGGTGTCCCTACCTGGGTCCCAGAAAGTAACTGTGTGCCGAGACCCTATCAAAGTGTCAGAAAATCAAGTCACCCACCCAAACCCAGCTCATAGCCCTCCTGGCCCCTCTCAGCCCCGCTGGACTCATGAAGAGGGCTCGGCACTCTGCCAGAACGTCTCTGATATGCTTGTGTTGTGAGGCCAGTCTCAAGGTGTGGGTGGGCCCTCAGGAGGTATCACCCCTGCTCTATTTCATCTGGAATTGCTTGTACAGTTCTGGAATCTGCGGTGCCTTGGGAGTGGAGCTGTGCTGGATGTCCCTTGGGGGATAATGTCACCAGGAGTGACTTGCACTCTGCACCCAGGAGCGAGGAGGACACACGTGCATGTACTGCTGCACCCGAGGACTGGGCTCCAGTCCCCAATGGTGCCACTTGAATTCCCAGTAGAAACACCAATCTAGGCAACAAAACAGGCTGGCTCTGTGGCCCTGGACAAGCCCACTGCCCTCTCTTAGCTTGTTTATCTGGAGCCAGAAGCCGCCACCTCTTCCCACTCATTCGCAAGGTGCTGTGACCCTCCATGTGCAGGTGGGCTAGACAGTGTGGCGGCGGGGAGGGAAGTGCCACTGCTATCTGGGGTAGGAAGGAGAAGTAGACGTAGCACGAGGGAGAGTGGGGGGAGCCAGCATGCAGACAGGTGAAGACAGGTGGCCAGCGCCTGGTTGCAGAATTCCTTTTGCTACTAATTGAAACTGACAGCCTCCCGGCTGGGTCCTCTTGAATCCAGGAGCCACTGAATTGGCCCCGGTGCTTATTACTGCAAATTAGTTCAGAGACGCTAGTAAGGAGTCGCTGAAATGGCTGAGAGCAGCGTCTGAGGGCGGTCCAGCCCGCAGGCTGTCGGAGCCTCAGTGCTCATCAGTGGCCTAGAGCCAGAACCAGACAGCTGGTCTCCAAAGGGTGTCAGGGAGGAGCCTGCTGTTGCCAAGGGACACAATGCCCACCCTGATTGGGCCAGCTGAGGTCACGTGCCAGGCTTTGCCCAATCACCGGAGCTAGAGAAACACCGGGTGCTGATTGGCTGCTCTATACTGGAGGTAGAGCCAGCTCCAAGGAGCAGCCCTTGGTCTGGGAGACAGAGGGGGCAGGTGGCCAGGGCTGAAGGAATTCAGAGATTTCTGGGACCAGGCTCACCTGGGGGACCAGGGCTCTGATCAGCGGTGTCTGGACGGGCTGGACCCTCCTCTTGATTTCCGAAGCACTCTCTCAGGGACCCTTCAGAAATCATGTGCAAGATTCATCAATAACACACAATTTGTAAAAAGTAGGCTAACTGTGGGTTTCGGTGTTTCTGTCTCTACCCTTCAGCAATCCTTCACCTGCCTTCCTAATTCGCACATGCGTACACTTCCGAAACTGCGTGGGAAAATTCCATCATCCTTCAGGTCAGGTCCTCCACGAACGTTTTACCTGGTGAAGCACCCTTGTGATAACACACAGAGGCAGACTCGCAGTTACATAAGCTAAACAGAATGCTGTTGCCTTTGAATTGGCTGCAACTCATATGGGTCAGAGGAGACTTCAACTCCACAGGGTTCGCTTTGAAACAACAACAACAGTGTCGTGGTGTGCAGGGGGTGAAAGCTTCCAGAGCCAGTTGATTTTCCATCAGCAACGCAGACACATTTTGTTTCATAACGTTGATTGCACTCCCCACCCCGTAACAGCACTCTTCCCACTCCCTCCTGAATTAACCCTTTCCCTGAGTCCACCTTCCTTGTCCCTTTCTGACCTTTGAGTTGTCTGCCTTGGCCAAGGTGCCCTGGGGGATCTCATAGGATCCATTATTCTCAGGGGTGGGTCGCCTTCTGATGTGGGTGGGGTGGTGGGCTTTTTCAGGGGCTGCTAACGGCCAGATCCGCAGATTGAATCCACCAGTTTCTCTCAGGGAAGAAGAGGAGGCTTTCTGGACCTGTAAAGATTTGTAGTCTCAGACACCCCGAAGGGGAGTTAGTTCTACCCTGCCGTGGAGGGTCACCTGGAGTCACAATGGACTTACTAGCAGCAAGAAAGGAAACAATCATGGGAGTTCTGCCAGTTTCTGTCCGACCTGGAGTCTATTTGTTTGTTTCTTATGATTTTGAGGGGTTCCCCCACACACAGTTTTCTCCCGCTGTATCCAGACCTTCTTGTGTGATGTATTCAAGATCAGTCGGCAGAATCGTAGAGCATCATCCAGTTCTTCTGATCTCTGAGGTTCACCTGGTCCATTAGTTCTTTGTAATGTTGTGCACACAGTCAGTGGGTAGTGATAGCTGGGTTCTTCTGTGGTCTTCGCCACAGGGTTATCTGGAGATGATTTTTTTTTAAATCATTTTATTGGGGGATCTTAAAACTCTTATCACAGTCCATCCATCCAGTCTATGTCAAGCACATTTGTGCATTTGTTGCCCTCATTCTCAAAACACTTACCTTCTACTTAAGCTGTTGATATCAGCGCTTTTAAGAAGTCAGTCACCAGACTTTTCTTCCGAGGCACCTCTAGGTGGGTTCAAACCTAGAACTTGTCCATCAGCATTACTTCCTCCACCCAGTGACAACTGCATTCCCCCTCCCATATAAATAAAATACATTTTTAAAACAAAAGTATTGAGAAACATTAAGCATTTTCCCCACATCTAGTAATGTTAATGTTTAGATGCCATTGAGTCGGTCCTAAACCATGACAAGCCCTAGCACAGCAGAACTAAACACTGCCTGGTCCTGCAGCACCCTCATAAAGTTGTGATTTTGAGTTCATTATTGCAGCCACTGTATCAATCCTGTCATAGGGGACCTTCCTCTTTTTCACTGCCCCTCCATTTTTTGAAGTATAATGTCCTTCTCCAGGGACTGGTCTCTCCTGACATGTCCCATGTCTATAACATGAAGTCTTGCCATCCTTACCTCCAAGACGACCTTGACCATACTTCTTCCAAGACACGTTTGTGTGTTCTTCTAGCAGGCTATAGTACCTTTGATATTCTTCTCCAGCACCACAATTCAAATAGATCAATTCTTCTTTGATCTTCCTTATTCGATGTCCAATTTCTACATGTATAGGGGGCAATTGAAAAATACCTTGACTTGGGTCAGACTCACCTTGGTGTTTAAAGCAGTGTCCTTGCTTTTCAATCTTTTAGAGAGGGCCTGTGCAAGTGGTGGTATTCAAATCATTTAACAACTGGTCACCTGCCCTAATGACCACTTTAAGTATACAAAAAACAATAAAATGACATACTAAAAGGTAGTTTATTATTTCATCCAGTTAATACTTCATTAGGAACAATAAAAGAGGTACACAAAAGTTGGTTATGTTATCAAAGTTTTAAAATACTAATGAAAAATTAAATATTACCTGGCAAATACACTAAAACTGTTATTTAAGAGTATTTTCATATTGCTTTCTGATTAGCATCTTCACTTGCACATTTTTCACTTTGTTCTGGGTCGACTCACCTGTGTGATTTTTCCTGAACCATATTTCACTATAAGAGTAGGATTCCAGGCCTTTAGTGGTAGGCCAATTAGACAACAGTCATTGTGTGTATGTATTAGACAGAGGTAGGTAACTTCTCTTCTCTGAACATATTATGTTCATCGTTGGCAGGGCGGTGGGGGGCAGGGCGGGAGGAAACAGCAACTTTCTGCTTCTGTTGAACTTACAGCACTTGCTCCAATAATATTTTTAGCCCTTTAAACACTTGAAGGAATTGCATAATTTACTCATAATGTCTCATGGGAAATAGGGGCATAACACAAAGCTGAAATGAATGACAGCATGTCACCCAGGAGTTGTTTGGTTCTTTTTCTCTTCACTTTCAGCTTGTGTACCGAAGTATCAAATACAGGGGAATAAAAATGTAGCATTTCATCAAAAGCTTAAATGAGTTTTATGAAATAAATACAGATTAAAAAGCACAGTTCTGTGTGCTTTTTTATACCTATGGATGGAGTGAACATTACTCCAGGTGATTAGAATACATTGTTGCACAGATACAGGTTTAAAAATAAGGAATGTAAGTTTGTGATTTTTACATAGGGGGAGGGGGAGGGTCGTTGCCCAGCCACCCACCTTAGAGAGAGAAACCTGATTACAGGAGACATTGTAACAACCAGTTCATGAAACTCAAGAACAACAAAATAAGTATAGGTTCTGGCCACCGGCGGTCCCAGGTGACTGCACTACTGTCTTGTGCAGTGGCAACCCCAATGCAGCATGCCTTTGCTCTCTTGTCAGTCGCTCCCACAGCATTGACTGTGGATCCCAGCGAGACACAATCCTTGACAACCTCAACCTTTTCTCCCGTTAGCGTCATGTACCTCTTGGTCCAGTTGTGTGAATTTCGGTTTCCTTTGCATTCAGCCGTAATCCATACTGAAGGCCGGGGTCCTTGATCTTCATCATCAAGTGCTTCTTGGCCTCCTCAATTGATTAACCAGCCTTCTTCCAATCATGGTGCCACATTCTTCTTCAGGAATCCAGCTTCCCTGATGACTTGCTCAGCATACAGATTGAGTCAGTGCCAGGGAGCGGTCTCCACTGATACACGTCTCTCCTGATTGTAGACCCTGCAGTAGTCCCTTGTTCGGTTCCCACAAGTTGCAACAGGATCCCCTCAAGTAAAACTCCCCACATTACTAATCAGGGGCTCCTTTCAGATGAAATTCCCAGAAGAGCCGCCCGGAAGCTACGCGTGGCCTCCCTCCCTGGTGATATCAATATGCTCGTTCCCCTTCTCTCAGGAGGCAGTCAGAGGCACCGGAGAGGGCCGACCTGCCTGGACCTGGTCTGGGCAGGATTAGCAGAATGCCTAGCTCAGGCCTGAGAGACTCATATCTCAGGCTTTAGAGAAAGCTACTCCTTTGGCCACTTAGAGATGAGAAGGGGCCTTCGGGCCAAGCCACACCGCCCTCTCTGTGAGAAGTGAAAAGTAGCGTTTACAACGTCACCCTCAACCCCACGTCAGGTCTCCGAGGATGTCCGTCTGTTGGAGCAAACACTCTGCTTTCACCACTGCGCCACCATAGAAAGTCCTTTGAAAGCCCCAAAAGGGGTGGGGGTGGAGGGTGGTAAATCCACATTCCTGATCTCCCACCATTTACAGTCTAATGAATGGATGTGATGAATGGATGTAAGACACTGGTTTTATTTTTAAAATTTTATTTGCGTTCATTACAAACTGGTGGCGGGGAGGGATGTTCCCCACAGATCGAGGGAATAGATGGAGAAGGAAAAATATAGAGCTTATCTCACAATTAAGGCAAGGATCAAATAGTTTTCTGTGTGTGTGTGTGTGTGTGTGTGTGTCTGTATTTCTTATACAAGATCAGGCCAGAGAAGCAGGTTCACTAATCAGCTTAAAGACTCAGACCAAGGAAGCATGGTGCTATCTGTGAGACAGTACAGCCGTGAAGACAAGACTGGCTTTGTGGGTAGAATTTCCTTCTTCAGTAATCACTTCTTGAAATACTAGCCATAAGTGCTGGGACAGCACATTAGACTCTGGTTAGGACGGGGAAGAATTTGCTTTATATATTAATATGAATAGATTTGAGTCTCTTATGAAAATGATGGCAAATAATTAATCTGTCAGAACAATTGCCCCAGTTGCAATAGGTCACAAAAGGTGTGCTTTGAAATGGAGTCTTGGAAGCATGGGTTCTGTATTGACATCATCCCTCCATCTTCTCGGAAGGCTCGATAGGGGAGACAGAGAGGATGGTATTGATTTCCATTGAGATCTGCTTCTTGCTTCCAGTGTCCATCAGTGTTCTGTAATAGACATGCCAAGTGCTGTGAGGGAAAAGGCGACGTCCTCCATCAGCTCGGCCCTTGTGGACACTTGTCCTTCCAGACTCGATGGGCAGATTGTTCTCAGAAGTGTCTGAACCAGACAAGGTCTCTGGGATGGGTGTTAGTTCTTGAGCATGGAGTAGGCAGGAGAGGGAAGGCTCAGGGTCAAGAGTGTAGAGGGACCGCCAGACTCTGTCTCTCTCAGAAAAAGGCATCATGAGCCTGCCTAACTCATCTGTGGGGGGCCCAAAGACTCAACAAGGAAGGTAAGCACGGCTTGCTTGTGCTTACTTCTCGCTACTGAACAATGTCACACAATTTCACCAGGTCACACATCAGGGATTCTCAACCTTCCTACTGCCCTGTAGTACAGTTCCTGATGTGGTGGTGGCCCCCCAACCATAAGATTATTTTCTCTCTTTTCTTTTCATAAGATTATTTTCATTGCTACTTCATCATGGTCATTTTTGCTGCTGTTATGAATCAAGCGACCCCTGTGAAAGGGTCACTCGATCCCAAAAGGGGTCTGGACTCATAGGTTAAAAATGGCTGTCATAGATTCTACTTCTAGGCTTGGTTGAAGGCTGTCTCTCTCCCAACCCATGGCCATTGAATTGATTCTGACTCACAGCAAGCCCTGTAGGGTTTCCAAGATGGCAACGCTTCATGGGAACAGCCTCATCTTTCACCCATGGAATGGCTCCTGGGTTTGAACTGGCTACCTTTCCTTCAGCACCACCGGGGCTTCTTCCCAACCCGATAGCCCCTTCCTCTAGAATCACACCCTCTCTTCGAATCTGCAGTCCTTGACAGAGGCAGAGTTCTCAGTTAGCAAGGCTAACGTGGTGGGTAACTTATGTGAATCGGATTAGTAAGTAGTCACCAGAGCTCATGCTAACCTTGCCTTGTTACCTGTCATCCCACCCAGTTGAGTTAATGAGAGTTGGCTCATATTTTGGCTTTTATTCCCAGCTTTCAGATCCTCGGAAGGAAACTGCTCTGACCTTGGTGGGTAGACATTTGTGTCTCATTTCTATTGGACGAATAGGAAGAAGGCATTATTCCCTTGCTTGTTGAGAAGGAGATGTCCAATGTTATTTTTCTTTCTTTTTTCCGCATGTTCGTTTCCTTGGCCCCCTTGGCATGCTACCCCACCCCTCACCCTGACACTGAATTTTCATCAAAACCGGCCATTTCTTGGTGTGATTTGCTCTATGTGTAAGCGGTGTGGGGAATGTTGGAGCTTCTTGCCTCGTCCATTTTCATTGTCATCCATTTGGGATACTTTTGGGTTATAGATACCGAGGCGCTCCACAAGGTTCATGGGGCCCAAATGGGATTAAAAACTGATGATTTTTCCCTTGAGCACATACAACCCATGTGCGTGTGTGATCTCCCCAACCCCCCACTCCCTTTATTCCTCTCCTTCCTAGACTCAATTATGCCATTTCATTGACTGTTACTTCTGTGCTGGTCCCCAGGCTCCCACTAGATTTTCTTTCTTTCAGGTTTTAACAAAACCTTTGATCTTTATTTGGAATCATTCCCATTGCCATGACTTCAGATTATTTTCTTCTTTGTGAATGCCATCTAATATACTTTCTAATTCAGATTTTTTTTTCATATCTAGAATTTTCATTTGGGACTTTCTCTCCATCTCTCTTCCCCTCCCTCACTTTTTCTTGTCCATCCACGCAGAAACAGAACCTGAACAGAGTCTAGGATCAACACAGACCAAAGCCAAGACTTTTCCTGCTCACTGGACTCTCCAAGGCCCCTATCAGTTTACAGAGACCTCACCGAGGGCTTCATTCATATTTAAATAAAGTCATTACCAGGGCCCTGAGTTTCTATCCCTTTGTGCTTTTTCTCCAGTTTTTCTCTCCATGGCTCCACCTAATCAGGTTTAGGTTTTAATTGACCAGCTGCCTTTCGCTCCTGAGTTCTGTGACAACCTGAAGCTTTATTAAAATTTAATTTAGCCCAATATAAGTAAGAAAGCAGGAAAGGTTCCAGTTGTAATTACGCCCAGCTCTGCTGAAGTGCTATCAGTCAGGCCCAGGGAGGGGCAGAGGGAAACACCTGCACGGTGATTGTGTGTGGTCAGGGTGCTCTGTGGGGAGGAGCAGGACTCCCTGTCCTCCCTGGGGGAAGCAGGGACAAGAACAGCCAGGAGGCAGACCAACGTGGGCCCTGTGTGGGAGTCCCTCCTGACTGCCGTTGCTTTCTCTGTAGCTCTCTGCTTTACAGCTTGATCTTGCTGTGCCTCTACGCTGCAGTGCTCTCTTTCCACCTTAGGCTGCTTTCTCTCCAGCTGGTCTGGTTTTGTCTGAAGAAGTGTGGATTTGTGTTTGCTTTGTCTTGCTTTGTCTCCTGTCTGGCTCTTTCTCCTTTGTTCCCTGTAAGAAAGGCAGCAGAGTATATAATGCACAGGGATCAGCAAGGACAGTGGTTCAAAACCACCAGCTACTCCTCTAGTGAATAAAGAGGCTTTCTACCCTGATGAAGAGTGAGTCTTGGAAATCCATGGGGGTGGGTCCATCCTGTCTTATAGAATTGGTATGCGTCGGGAGTGATTCCATGGCATGGTGTTTGGATTTTGGTCTAAGAGAGGGTACCTCACCTCGCACCTCCAAAAAAAAAAAAGAAAAGAAAATTTTTTCCCAAAGGTATGTATTTATTTACCTTTTTTACAAACAACCTTATGACCTTCAAAGTATCTTCCATGACACTTAATACATTTGTCAAATCTGTTTGGGGTGGCTGATGGCAACCCCCCCCCCCCCCCCCCCCCCCGTTTCCTTCTCCACTTCCCGCACGTCCTCACATCACTGTCTTTCCATGTCCCTCTGCATTCGTGGAATCAAGAAGGAGCCACACAGAGTGACATCAAGGGAGCAGATCCAACAACCTGGAATCTTGTCGCTGATTTCCCTGTGTCCTGCAGTGCCACCCGGGCCTTTGTTTAATGTCACTGTTCCTCAAGGACTCAGGGTGAGGGCACTCTTGGCAGCAGTGGACGGAGAGAAGAATGGCTGTGGCTCACTGGCTCTGAGCATTTCAGATCGGTGGCAAGTACACCACTCGGCTCTCAGTTCCCTGGTCACTCTCCAACATCCTGGACACAAAGTGCTGTGGTGGACACATCCGCCTTGTTCACGCTGCCTTTTTGGCCACTGAGTCAACTCCAGCTCCTGGCAAACGTGGACATCACAAGTGTCACGCAGTCCTGGACTATGTTCAGGTCGTTGTTGGTAGACTTATGCCCTTTGTCGTGGCCATTCTGTCCAGAGAGAGCCCCTGGTGTTCACTGATGCTCTGCTGTCCCCAGCAACAGGTGCTCCTCCTCCTCCAGCCACAATCTCTCCTCCTGATGCATCTAAAGTAAGCAAGCTGGAGTCTTGCCACCTGTAAGGAGCATCCTGGTTGCATTTCTTCTTAGACTGATTGATTCATTTTTGGCAGTCTTCAACATAATCCATGTCCGTTGACAATTCTTCTGTCTACCTAATTCACATCTATCTTTCTTTGTGTTTATACATATACATAAACATGTCATTTATATGTGCTTATATGCACACAAGAGGGCATTTCAAAAATTTTGTTGGAATGGACTTAAAGAAAATGGAGGTTTTCCAGGAATGATTTGAAATTTGTGTTTCGACACATACAGGTACACTTGGCTTTATTGTGCTTATTTTCACTGCACTTGGTTCATACTGATTATAAAGGTCTGACAACCCTGCAATGACCATGTCTCTCGGAGCCACTGCCCAATAGTGTGTGCTCATTTCGACCCTCTGTGTCATGATTTGGTCATTTTCATAATACTTCATAGTTCTTTGCCCTGCTATTGCACACTTCACAGTCTACAGTATAGTGGTAACATACCTCTTATATGCACAGGGAAACAACACCTCCTAAAATCATTTGACTCCCTCTGTTGCAACCTGTGTTTGCTTCAGTTGTCTGGAACCAAAGCTACAGTGTCTCTGAGGTGTATACATGGGGCCAACTGTGTTAGTCACTATCCCATTGCTGGGCATTTGAAGGATGTCCGTCACCCTTTTCCATAAGAATTGGACACCCAGCAAGTAGCCTTGAGCAGATTTCCTGTGTGGTCATTTTCCTCTGGCCTAGTCTCCAGAGCTGACATCTTAGGAAGTCCACTTACAGTTTGTTCACACCTGAACTCCTGTGCCACCTGGGCAGTGGGCCTGAGCTCAGTCTCAGAAGTATGTTGTGTTAGTCCAGGTAGACTAGAGAAACCAGATTATAGACACGCACATGGATATAAAGGAAAGGTTTATATGCAAGAGGAATGCGACATTGAGAAAGCATCCCAGCTCAGTCCAGTTCAAAGTCATAAGTCCAATATTAACCCATATGCCCAATATTAGTCTATAAAGTCTTCTTCTGACTTACAAAGTCACAGGTCAGTGGGTGCAGAGTCCCGGTGCTGGCAGGGGTCTCCCCAGGGGTCCTCACTTCCAGGGCTCAGGGTCCATCAACAGCATCCAGTGGTGGTAGAAGCATCTCAGCACTGGCAGGGAATCTCCACGTAGCTTCTCCAGCTTCAGAGGTCTGATTCCATCAGGGTAAGGCCGTGTGGTTACTCCTCTGGCTCCTTCAGCTCCTCAGATGCTGCCATCTTGTCTTGTCTGTAGTTTGTTGTCTCTGAGAATAACTCCCAATAACTGGGGAGATAGCTTCTCATCTGCATGAGAGAAATATTGCGAGATTTCTCAGAAGTCTCAGGAGAAAGCCATGCCCACACGGAGGCCTTCTTTGGCTACTCAATGGCTATCTCCAGATTACCAGGCTAGACTCCACCCCTACATCCCAATCATGAAATTAACAAAAGCACATGACCGCCATATATGTTGAGGGCAATCTATGAGACGTGCACCTTTAGAGCAGTGGTTTCAACCTTCCTCATGCCGCGACCCTTTAATACAGTTCCTCATGTTGTGGTGACCCCATGCATCATAAATTATTTTTGTTGCTACTTCATCACTATAATTTTGCTACCATTATGAATCATAAGGTAAATATCTGATATGCAGGGTGTATTTTCACTGTTACAAATTGAACATAGTTAAAGCATCATGATTAATCACAAAACAGTATGTAACTATATCTTGTGAAACATTTATTTCTAATTACAAATCAATGAAAATTTTTTTTGAAGCATGGTGTAGCATGGGCTACAGTGTTACTATCACAGCAGGAAACTACATTTTGCAACAGTATGCGTAAAAGCCAATGTCAGCGTGAAGGTTGAGCTAGCTTCTTTCTCATCAGATCAGAAGTTCACAGGGCAGTCTTTGCAAGAGCACATGGCAGATCATCTTCCACAACAAGTCTACTTCTGTATACATACTTGAGAACCAACCAGCTGGAAAACCCTGTTTCACAAAGGTATGTTGTTGGAAATGGAAGAAGAAGGCGCAGCACAGTCTCCGTCAGAAAAAAATATGACTGCAAACACTTGATCCAGAATTTTGTAACTGGCATTGTAGAGAAATCAGTTCTGGCTGCATCACTGTTAATAAATAATCGTGCTGTCTCAGGAACATCTTGAACCGTGACTGTGAATGGGCTTCTGGAAATTGTAAATGGGGGGTCAGGTAGAAGAGCGGTCTCTCAGTTCCTGAGGCCTTAGGAAATACTGTATGTGTTTTCTGATGGTCTTAGATGACCCCTGTGAAAGGACCATTCAGCCCCCAAAGGGGTCGCAATCCACAGGTTGAGAACTGCTGCTGTAGAATATTGCCTGGCACAGAGAGAGTCACACTCATCTAAGGAGGGCCTGTTCTCTCCAGAGTGTGGTGCCGATGCCCATCTCTACATCGCTCAAGTCCAGCTCCGGCTTCTCTGCCCACTGCTCTGCACGTGGTTTGCCTGAGTCATTGGTGTCTCCACAAGGAAGAACAGGTGACAGCACTGAACCTCCTCGTTCTCAGATCATCAGCAGGGGACAGATCAGAAGCCAGCAGGAGTGCTGCCTCTTACGCTGTGAGCACCAGAGCCACAGGATGAGAAAGAGGGAGACCATCAGCACATGTAGGACTTCTAGAAACCAAGTTGAAGGATTCTTGTCCTCACAGGGCCTTCTCTTCCCCTTGGCCAGCCGGGCTGTGAAAGGTCCCCTGGATGCCATCTGTGCATCTGAGTTCCGGCTTCTGATGAGCATTTCTCGTTGGCACCCTCCTCACTTGACTCCCTGCCCTCCAAGTATCCAGAGGGACCTCTTCGCCACCCTCAGGCTGCAAGCCTTCCGACAGTTGGGGCATGAGGTGGCTGGGATGCAGACAGCCCCACTATTTGGACTCACCAGCTATCTTAATGGAAATTAATCCCCATAAATATCACGCATATGCTCTCAAGGCATAAAGCCGAGAGCTGGCACAGATAGAAGCAAGGTAAAAGACCCATCTTGTGATTGATGGTGGGCATTCAGCAGGCTCTGGTTTCAGGGGAGAATTTAAGTGAAATAGTGAAGCCCGAGAGATTGCTTTCTTGCTGAGTCAAAGGTGGGCTAGATATGCCCTTGGGAGTTTGGAGAGGGGGTTAATGGACACTGGAAAAATGCACACAAACATCTCAGCCACTCATGAAAAAGCTGAAAGAGATGTATGGGTTGCAAGGACATTTGTGAGGGAAGCATAAGCTTGAGCAGGTTGAGATTTGTTACTGTGCAGAGGAAAATGGTCTACCCTGGACAGCAGCTTAGGGTCACCACTGCAGTGTCTTCCTTAAAGGCTGAGAGCTTGCACCAGGAAGAGGCTGAAGTCTCCTGTTTATTTAGAGTATTCCCTTTATTCAAAACTATTTCAGCTGCAGATGTCCAAACCGAAAAAAGAGAGAAATATGTGAAAGCCCTGACTGAGCCACCAGTTCAGTTTGTTCTATCTAGAAGATAACGGGTTTTGAATTGATCTGGGTGCAGTCACAGTCCCCAAACTCTACCTCTGGGGACCTTTGCCTGGGCTTTCCTTGAAGCAGTCAGTGTGATGCAGACCTTGGTGGGTCAGCTTTGGGTCCTGTGACCACCTAGGACACACATTCTTATAGTATCATTGAGATGACAGAATGTTAAAGACAAAGCCCAAACCTTGATGCTATTGAAAGGAGGAAGAGCAGTGTTGGGTGGGCAGCAACAGTGGTTAAGAAACTGTCTGCTAATCAAAAGGTCAGTGGTTCAAATCCACTGGCCATGGCGGTCCTCTCTGGGAAGGATCACAGCTCTGGAAACCCAAAAGGGCTCTCCTCTGACCTGCAGGATAACTGTGATTTGGAATCCAGGCAATGGTATTGAGTTTGGCATGGCTTTCATAAACAGAAAATGACTGTGATTTTTAAAAATTGAATGATGTGCATTCAATCCAGCCACAGTGACAATGAGATGTACCCTCCATGAAACGGGCATAGTAACTATCACGGTGGATATAGACATACCCACGTTGATGAGGCTTATGCAGGATGGACAGTGTTTTGTGCTATTGTCCATTTTTCAACACACGTGGGAGCTGATGAGAAGCCAAGGGACATCACGATGATGCAGACAGTGTGCAGGTAGGGAAAGCTGCTCTCTCTCTCTCTCTCTCTCTCTCTCTCTCTCTTTCCTGCAATGGACTTTTGGCCAAGCTCTGAGTATGGAGGAAGCAGGTAAAGCGTTTTCACACATTAGAAGACCCAGAGTCAGATTGCATGGTTGGAAGAAGTCACCTGTGTGTGAGGGACAAAGAGGTCAAGAGACAGTGGTGGGGTCAGACTCAGTCCAGCTTCTCCACGTCGGCACACTTGGGTTCATCCCACAGACAGGCCAGGCCACAAGACAGACTTGAGCTTAGAGGGAAAAGATCTGACAGAACTCAGATCTTCTATTATATTGAAGAAGATGGCTTGGTATATGAGCAGAGGAAGCAGAGAGACCAGTGGCTGTGGTCATCTGAGGAAGATGATGACTAGAGTGGAGGAGTCAGTGGTAAGGACAAGGAGAAGACTGCAGGTCCAGGATACAATGTGAAGACAGAACCCGGAGGGGTGCCAGTGAAGTCAACAGGTGCCAGCATTTGGATAGACCCACATGGTCTGGGGAGACTCTGGGTACACCTAGAGGAAGTGGA
Organism: Nesogale talazaci; assembly: GCA_004026705.1. Lineage (NCBI taxonomy): Eukaryota > Metazoa > Chordata > Mammalia > Afrosoricida > Tenrecidae > Nesogale > Nesogale talazaci. The sequence goes on along the minus strand of PVJH01002603.1, from coordinate 16,902 downwards.
GCAGTGTATCATTTCCTGAACAACAAGGGTTCACTTTGTGGCTCTGGGCCCCGTGCTGGTTTTCCTCACAGGCTTTCAAACTGTGTCACCACAGACTGCAGACTAGCACACACAGAACCTTTAGTGTATCTCCTTTAGTGTGAAGGGAGTTTCATGGTGATGTCTGCTTTGCTGTGGTTTAGAACCAAATCTCAAGCATCTCAGATGCATGTCTGTATAACCCTAAGTCTAGCAGTCCTTACACACCAACCAGTCCTTACACACCAACCTACCAACCAACCACTTGTCAACTAAGACACAGAGAGACACTGTGTGTCTTTCAAGAGTGTGTCAGCCCTATACCATGTGTCCTCTATCAATATATTTCTTTAAGTGGCACCCTTTTAGGAATTAGAAATTAATTTTAGCTTCACGACGTCAGGAGAGGAACACGGAAGATATAGGTGCTATTGTAAAGTATGGTGAAGAAGTTAGATGGTGCCCGGCTATCAGATAAAATAGTGTCTGGGGTCTTAAAGGCATGTTTCCAAACAAGCAGCCATCTAAGTGAGATATCAACTAAGTCCTCATGGAAGAAGCACACCAACATCAGTGACTGAAGGATGATAAATCATATAATCTGAGGGAATTCCCAAAGAAGGGAATAAGATCAGAACCTACACTTTTGGATTATTTTTTGCAGAAGGATATAGATGACAGTGGGAGGCCAGGAAACAAGCCTCCAGTGATTTCCCTCTATCCATCATAGAGAGAAGGGAAGAAACTGGTTACCAAACAGTGCATTGGAGAGATGACTAAATGATAAATCTGACTTGACTAGTTAAAACTTTGTCAGTTGATCCCCCTCTGATGCACCCTGGGTCTTTTTCAATATCTTATGTGCTTTTTCGTTTGTTCATATTGAGGTTTATCTCCAATATATTTTGTCATTGAGAGTGACCCTCTTGGATTTTTGTGATATCTTTTTCTGTCCCTCAGTATATGAAGATTGATGAACCTATAGAAACAGCAAATAAAATAAGGGTTTCTGGGAGGTGGGGTGGGTGTGGGTGGAGGATAAAAGGGGGCTGATATTAAGGAGTTCAAGAAGGAAGAGAATGTTTTGAAACTGACCGTGGTGGCAATTGTACACTAAATCTTGATGTGATTCGCCTATGGAATGATATGATACCTGTACTAGCTCCCAATGAGATGGTTTTTAGAAAGAAAATCTTGACTTTGATATACAAATGAATTTGAAGCTTACAAATAAAAAAGTCATTGATTGACAACCAGATTTCAAAATTTAGCTCATAAAGCTCAGTAACCCAGATGGCATGATTTTGGTGCAATGAAAAGCATAGAAGAGAGAGTGTAGAAATATATTTACATATCAAAGGAGGGAAGGCCTCAGAAAGTTCATGGAAAAATGGAATCGACAGACCACGAATTTTTCCAACAAACTTTTTGAAGCTCTCCTATACATGCCAGACAAAACAAGAACACCTCCCGTGTAGCCTCATTTGTCTCCCACCCTGGGGAATGTGTAGTGACGGTCCAAAGCAGATGAGAGGAGGGTTGTGATGGGACACAGAAAACTGCTCCATGTGTCACCAACAGTGACACATGTGCTATTTTGATGGTGGTGGTGGTGGTGTAGGCATATGGCTATTTTAACACATCAGACTGTAATGCTTAGAGGCGTGCAGTCTCTGAGGTATCATGTCGTTGGAGGCCCTGGAGTTGGTTCCCACGCATAGCAGCTCCGCGCACAATCGAGTGAAACCCGGCCGGGCCCTGCTTTGTTCTCACGACGGTTGCCACATGTGAGTCTATCACTCAGCCGTGGTGCCAAGTCACCCCATTGTGAGTCTTCCATTTCTGGGTGGACCCCCCAATTTACCCAGCAGCAGCATCTCCCTTTCCAGGCATTGGATTCTAATGATAAAATATCCAAATTTGGGAGACAAAGTCTTGTCATCCTTGACTCTAAGGACCCTTCCAAGACAGGATGATTTGCTCTTCTGCAAGTCCACGGTACTTTCAGTATGCCTTGCCCACACTGTAACCCCAATGCAGCCATTCTTTTGTGGTCTTTCTTTATTTATTGCCCAGCTTCCTCAGGCTTATGAGTCAATTGAATTAGGGGTCTTAGGTCAGATGCCCTTCAGGCACTAGGCAACAGCTTTGCTCTTTGACAGTTGAATGGAGTGCAGTGCAGGCCCCTCTCTCGCTGAGTGATTCTGACTCACAGGGTCATTATCAGTCAGGTATAATAAAACCAAAAAAACCAACTCACTGCCATGACTTGATGACAACTTACAGCCCCCTTATAGGACAAGGTAGAGTGCCCCTTTCAGTTTCTGAGATGGTAACTGTTCACAGGGCTTAGAAGCCCCAACTTTATTCCGAGGTGTAATAGAAATATAATAATAAGCAGCATCCCTTTAAAGAGGACAGTTCAATGTTTTACTATATTCATATTTCTGTAAAATACACTACCCCAATGAGCTAATCTGTCACTCTCCGAAAATTTCTCTTTGTCCTATTGTAATATTTCTCTAATCTGCAGGTGCCCTACTGGCATAGTGGATTGAGCATTGGTCTGTTAGCCTCAAGGTTGGTGCTCTAAACCTGCCAAGTGGGTTTGGGAGAAAGATGAGGCTGTCTGCTTTTGAAAAATTACTTAGTCTTGGCAGTGTTAAGCAGTAGTTGTATTCTGCCCCACAGGGTCACTATGGCTTAAATCAGAATTGACTCAATAACGCTATTTTAAAAACAACAACAACAACAATTAGTTGGTCTCATGCCTCCTAGCCAGACTGGTGAGGATATACTCATAGGCTGAGAAATCTGTCCATGGAACATTTCAACTGGTTTCTTCCTTCTCATTTAAAATTCAATCCTATTCTGGATTTGTGACTCTGCATTGACTTAGGAACCAGTCATGGTTTTTCTATGTCTTCTACTGGGGCCTGCATGGACCACCAGACACTGTGTCTGCTATTTCTTATCATGCCATTTAATTTTGTGTCAGAAATCTCAGGGCAAAAGGAGGTAACTCTTCAAAACTACCCCCTCTCCTTGCCAGAGAGACCCTGGACCCAGCCATTTCATTACTTCAGAAAATACAGTCCTCCTGAATGCTCTCTTTCTTGGCATCCCACCAGCTCCTGTTTCCATGGTGAAGGTCAGCTTTAACAACTTCTTAGTAGACAGACAACCCTTTCAGTTAACAAGGAGCACTTCCCTCACAGGGCCACCGCCCTCTCCCCTAACCTGGGCCCTTTCTTCTTACCAGGCTCACGAGCTCCCTCCAATCTCTGCTAGTTCAGAACAAGAGCCCTAGCAAAGGGACACCCTCAGCAGAATGCCGCCCACTCTTCTGGTCTCCTTTCAGGCCTGACGGATAAAAGTCTCCATCAGCAGGGACCAGAGGACCAATGAGGTCATTGGGGCAGAACTGAGAGTACATGAACGACACCCCTGTCCTCTGCCACTATGACGAGAAAGCCAGCCACACAAATGCGTGCCATGTTGTCGTTGTTAGGGGCCATTGAGTCAGTTCTGACATCTTAGTAACTGACCCAGAATGACAAAAGAAGAAAACAGAACCCAGTCCTGGGGTGTTGGGGGCAAAGACAGGTGTCCCCAGGCAGAAGGGATATGAACTGGCGTGTCTTGTCGAGTCAGCCCTCCAGAGGTTCTTGGGTTCTATGTCCATGGATTCAATCACGCGTGGATTAAAGTATTTTTAAAAGAAGAAAATCAATGAAGCGGTCAGAGCAACCTCTCCAAGGACAAGAGGGAGAATGATGCAGTGGGACCACCTTTCTCTTCTGGGGCACCAGAGGCTGGGGGTAATCTGAAGATGATGTAGCCTACAGTGGCAGAAGAGCATATCCTTTCATAGAAGGGAGTGAGCATCCTCCAATTTTGGTACCCTCCGGGGTCCTCAGCCAAAGGAGGAATGTCTCTCCTTGAAGGGAATGCCCTACAAACACCCCTGGGCTGACCAAGTAGGCGGGTCCCCAATAGGGGATCATTTGGTTGATGTGCTTGGGAGTCATGTCTTTGCTTTCTTTCAGAGAGGCACCCTGGGGTCCACAGACTGCCACATACCAAGCACCACGTCCCAGAGCTGCCCCGTTACAAGTCCTGGGTCCCCTGTCAATTGAGGGGACAAATCCATCGGGGTTACATCTCACCATACTCTTTCAATCTCTATGCTGAGCAAATCATCAGAGAAGCTGGGTTGCATGAAGGAGAACATGGCCTCAGGATTGGAGGGAGACTTCTGAACAGCCTGAGACGTGGCACGATCTTGCTTGTTGACAGTGAGGAGGACTTGAGGTCTTGCTGATGAAGACCCAGATCAAACATGCGTTCTCCAACCCCACCCACTCTCCATTCACCACAATCCCCTCCACGCCCTCTTGTGTCCCGCCAAGGATGGGACACTTGCCCTTTCCCTACATACCTGTGCTACTGGCTGTCTTGCAGCAGACACAGAGAGAGTGGGGTCTTTCCTAGACCCTCAGTTCTATGTGATAACCTTCTCCTGTCCCTTGGTCCCACAGAACCAGTTGTGCTCTGCTGAGTGTCTGGGTGTGAGGGCTGTTGGTGCGAAACACAGCAGAGACAGGAGGAAGCGCAGGGGGAGCTTGGTGAGCAGAACAGATCAGGGGAGGGGAGGGGACACTTACAGCCCCATCTAAGTCTCTCAAGGGCCATCTTGCGCTAGGTTGGGGCCATGTTGTTTTCTCTGATTCTAGGATCGGACATTGAAGGGAACCCCCTCCATCTCAGTGGACAGAAAAGGAGAACAGTTGAGATGGATGGGTCTGTGGCTGGACTTTCAGGCCACCGATGTCAATCCAGAGTCTGACGCCACCTTCCTTGCTGGCTGCCCTCTAGCAAGTTCCTCAGTTTCTCTGTGCCCAGCTTCCATATCTGTGATGCGGGTGTGACAGTGAAAGGTGCCTTCCACAGACCTTGATGAACAAAGTCAACTCCTCTGTAGTTGATCATAAACCTATGTAGCCACACGGTAGTCGTAGCTATATGAATACTCAGACCCTCCCATATCCACATGCATGCACCCCCATCTCTCTCTCTCTCTCTTTCTCTCTCTGCCTCTCTGCCTGTATCTGTAGCTTCATGTCTCTGGTCAAGACTCTGCTCCATGGGAGGGCTGACAGCCCCTTGTCCCTTCTCTATCCATGGAACCCCATCCTGGCCCAGGGTCTGGCACACACCAGGTGCCCAGTGTGGACTGTGTGGATGAGGAGAGGGATGGATGGTGGGTCACCCAGAGACGAGAGCAGTCGTCTTTGCAGGAACATCTGTGGTGAATCCCATCACTGAAGATATTCAAAGGGACTCAAGCTGCAGGGAGGGGACCCAGGCCTGGCCCTGGGCTCCATGCCCCTCTCCTCTGGTTCCTGTTCCTGCACAGTTACAGAACATCTGCTGTGTGGAGGGAAGGAAGCAGAGTTTGGGGCACTATAAAAGTGGATGACTATTCCTCACCACTAACACTTAGTGTGTGCCCGGTCCCATCAGCACACACCCCGGTGTGTCAGAACACCACGCCGTGGGGACATGTGTGCTGTGAGGCCGGAAGCTGTGCCATTGGTCCTCCAAATACCAGTAAGGTCACCTATGGTGGGCAGGTTTCAGTAGAGCTTTGAGACTAAGATGGACTAGGACGGAAGGCCACCAATCTATTTTAAAAACAAATGAAAAACAAAACACCCAATGAAAACCCAACAGCTCACAGTAGGACATGACCTACTGACTTCACTGGCTTTGGAGGAGATGGTCTTTGGTGACGTGGGGGTCAATGAGGGCAAGGGAGGACCCCAGGAGATAGCCACTCACTGCAATGATGGGTCAGACATGCAAGTGAGCATGAGGTTGATGCCTGGTTCAACCGCACTGCACTCTCCTGGCAAAAGATGGACTTGGCGACCACTGATGACAACATGATTTCAAGAATGACAGGAAGCGTGTTGGTCCCTGCCATCCTCACAGGAGTTGCTGAGCCAGGTCACTGTTGGACATCTGACCACAGGGGCAGATGAGGAACGGAAGACCTAGGCATGATCACTGTCATCTAAAATCTGCCCCCCCTCCCCCACCATGGAAGGAACCAGGTTTCCAAAGAATGCCCCTAGCAGTAGAACCTTCCCTCTTCATCACTGGGCACCATAGACATGTCATTCTTTGTACTCGTGAAGGATGTTAGAGAAGGGGGGTGTGTGTGTCTCACAAGTGAGCCGCAAAACATCATTCCTACAATCTCCGGTCAGAGAAACCATCAGGTGTGGCCTTCTTCCACTCCTGAAAGACTCCAAACTGGCAGGAAAACTTGTTTTGTTTTTCCCTTATTGCCAAATTTCTTTGAAGGTCTTCACAGAGCGAAACAAAGAAAAATGGGGTTTTAGAGTGTGATCAAATTATAATCTCCGAGTGTCTCTCTTTTTGACTAATGTATCAGCGTTCATATGTAAGTGATTAATCATTGCGCTGTTTGTCTACACCCGGTGGCTTCCAGAAGCTCTGTAGACAGCCAGGCATCAACAGCAGGGGATGAATGTCTTAACTCTTAAGGAGAAATAAGAATGCGTTCACGCTGATCTCAAAATGGTGCCCTCCAGTTTATTTCCACGATAATTAAGCGCCTCTGCTTCCAGACAAGCTGGATCAGCAACAATAGGATACTAAAGGGCTCATCACAAGGCATGCACGTTCTCAGCCCTGTCTCGGAGGCTTCTTCCATCCAGCCTTGACTGGATGTGGTTAAAGTGGCAACCCTCGCGAGGGACCTGTGTTTAGAGGACCTCTAAAATTGGCCTGCTGCTTGAAAATGTGTGCGGAACAGAGTGCTTCATGCGGCTCCTCCCGCAGAACGTCAGTGGCGTCCTTACAGACAGGCTCGGAGGGCCTAATATGGAAGCGGCGGCGCTGGTGGCTCAGGGTGAGATCGCCGTCTTCCCTGCGGAGACCTGGGTCTGATTCCAGCCAATGCACCGCCCACACCGTCACTACCCATCTGTCCGTGGCGGGCTCCTGTGTGGGCAGCATGCTGACTATGTTTCCGCAGCGCTTCCAGACTAAGAGGGACTCCGCAGAAAGGCAGGCGGAGCTACTGATGCAAATCAGCCGTGCACACTCTGGGGATGGGTGTGGTCCAGTCTGGCCGGGAGCATGGGGGTAGCAAATGGCGGGGCAGGGTATTGTTCCAATGGCTTCTGAGGCAGGGCAGAGTCCCTGGCAGCAAGCTTTGAACTCCCTGGCTTGAGCTAAAAGCCTCCCTGTTTGGGGGGAACAGAACCAGAAAGCCGTGGAGGTGATAGGATCAAAATGACATAAAGTATGTTCTTTTATCAGTTAGCTTCTGTGGTCGCTTGGTTTAATTGCAAGCCACAGAAACCCACCTCCAAGGGGCCTGCCCCTTCAGAGGAGGACGTGTGTTGGTCCAGCTGTGAGGGGTTTTGTATTCTTGATGATGCTGCCTTTGATCTCCACCAGGAAGGGTTGCAAGTCCCTTTCACTTCCACCCAGAGAGGTTGTGCCATCTGCAGACTGCAAGGGGTTAATAAGCCTTCCTCTGAGCCCAATGCGGAGTTCTTCTTATAGCCCTGCTCCTCAGGTTATGTGCTCAGCACACAGACGGGATAGGGGCGGTGAGAGGGTACAACCTGACACTTACCTTTCCAGATTTTAAACCCCGCAGTGTGCCCTTGTACTTGGGTGAGCAAGTGTCTCTCGTCCCTGTACAGCTTCTGTGTGAGTCCAGTTCAGTGTTCTGGAACTTCCATTCTTTCCGGTGTTATCCGTTCTATGTGATGATCTCCACAATCGAATGTCTTAGCACAGTGAATAAGACCCAGTAACTCTCTGGTCCAACTTCCAGCCACGATCCCTCTCATGTCATCAGTGGGATCTTTCATTCCATGCCCTCTCCTGAATCGGCTTGGACTTCCGACAGTTCCCTGTTGATGCGCTACAATTATTGCTAACTTAGCTTCAGCATATTTTCACAGTGATGTTGTTGGATCATTTCTATGTTCCATGTAATCGGCTCCAGTGGAAGGATCATGGACACGAGTCTCTTCCGGTTGGCTGGCCGGGGAGCTGTCTTCCCCATTTCAGCTAGTTCTGTATTAATGTGTTGAAACATTTTGATTGGTTTTCCCACAGTACCTAGAGGCTGGTTTTTCACCAGGATCCCTGGTCATGTGGTGGCGACTTGTCAGACTGCTACCCTTAAAGCAAGCAATTCAAAACCTCCAGCCGCTCCTGGGAGGAAAACGAGACTTTCTACTTCAGCAAAGAGTCCTGGTTTTGGAAACTGACAGGGGCAGTTTCACCTGTCCTCTAGGGTCATTATGAGTCGGCCTCAACTTGAAGGAAATGAATTTGGTTTGAATCTTTCTTGGGGGCTAGTGCCTTCAGTGCATCTTGGTCTTCTTTCAGAACCACCAGTTCTTGTTTGTAGCTCGTCTCCTGAAACAGTGAATGCAGATCAATTGTGGGGGATATAGGTCACTGCATGTCTAAATTGACAGATGAAAAAACACGGGCAGAGAGTGTTTTCTTACGTGCGGTCAAGTTGAAAGACTGGTCTGGGACTCCATCTTCCGATGTAGGTTTTTTTAATGTTGAGGTGTTGCCAAGTGGCACGTTGCGGACCAAAGACCACAGTGGACACGATCGAGGTGTGTGGGCCACTTCTCCGGGTCTGCCAGGCTGTCCTGCCGCACAAGGTGCCTGTGCGAGCAGGTGGGAGCCGTGGAACATGAGCCTTGCCTGTAGGTGCACTGGGCTTTGGCTGGAGCTTTGGGCCAGGGAGGTGTGGATGATGGAGAGTGTGGCTTGCTTGCAGTCAGCAGATTCGGACTTGTTTGAAAGGCCCTGGTGCTGTGGTGGGAAGAGTCTGCCTAAGTGCCCGTCAGACTGATGGTCAGTTTACAGAGGAGCTGAGGTGCCAGGCTCTGAGGTGTCCTTCACACCTCTGCAGACCTACCCCAGATGATACTGACCTGGTCTATGCCCAGCTTCTGCTTCCTCCTCTTTGTCCATCACAGGGGCCAGGCAACTGAGAGGAAACTGCCCATAGGTTGGACTCTGCTGCCTCCTTTTGTCCTCTGTGTGTGGCAGCTGACCTTGGGACTGTGCTAATTGGAGACATGTTGTCCTTCCTGTTGACCAGCAGACAGACAGACATCACTGCCTTCTCAACCTTTAGCTTCTCTGTTTGCTGTGTGGCTTTGTATTAGTTAAGGTATCTGTTTACCACTTGGGCTGGCCTCCCTAACAGAGAACAGCACTCATGCGTGGTTTCCATGTGATGCTGAGGAATCCTGGTGGGACTCTTGATGACCTATGACCCCTACTCTCCCCCAGCCACTGTCTCACTCTGTGACCTGTTACCTAGGCTTCTCCTTACCTGTGTGATTCCTCCCAGTCTCCTCCCATGGGTGACCTGTGACCACCCCCCTCCTCTTCATCAGGTGACTTGTGCCCCCCCCCCCAGGTTCTTCTCACTCAAATCTCTTTGCCAAAGACTTCTTGCCCTCCTCTCTCAGTAGACTGTCCTCTATTTTCCCCCACAGGCCTGACTTAGCTGCAAGATCTGTGAGTCATGAGACTTGACCAGCGGTTTGTACATCTGACCCTTGTTAAATGTGGCCCAGAGAGCCTGAGTCTTGGTTTAATGGTCAGTATGTGGGAAGGAACCCCCACTGATGTTTGAGGATTCAGTTCCTTTATTTATCACGGGGAAACATAGGCAACAAAACCCTAGCTATTACAACCACTTCCAGAGAATCATTCAGGAGCAGCAATTATGTTCCACGACTTTTGCAACCTAACCATGCTCTGTGTTCATCGCCCTAAATAGAAACCTGGGGTTCTGCCATGCTGCAGGGCAGATTTTGATTCATAAAGACCCTGTAGGACAGAGTGCTGCTCTGCAGTATCTCTGAGGCTGTGTGATCTTACAGGGGCTGCCTGGCAGGTCCTTTTCCAGTGGAGACCTTTCGGTGAGCAGCTGGCCACTCAACCATTGCTCCCCCAAGACTCCTACTAGAAACTGGCTGTTGGTGGTAGGTGCCCTCAAGACAGTTTTGACCCTTAGTGACCCCATGTACAATAGCACAAAACACAGCCCCATCCTGTACTAGTCTCCCCATCATTGCTGTCTTTGAGCCCACGGTTGCAGGCGTTGTGTCTATCTCTCTCCTAAGGGTCATCCTCTTTTCAAATGTTCCTCCCTTTTACAACCAAACATGCTGTCCTTCTCTAGGGACTGGCCACTCCTGATGTTATGTCCAAAGTACTTAAGAGGAAGTCTCTTCACCTTCACCTTGAACGATGTTCTGATGGGACTCAGATGCCCTCCAACACCTCCGAGCTCATCATAACTCAGAGTGGACTCCATGGCGTTTATATGGTTCAAGGTCATCATGGGTGTTCAAATGACCACCATGTCTCATGAGAACTTTCCAGACCTTTTACAGAAATGAATCAGAGAGGCCTCCCCAAAGTCCTCCAGACTTCAGCAACCTTACCTCTACCTCACAGATGAAGAGCCTAAGGTTCAGAGAAGTAAAATGGGTCCAGATTGTGCTCTTCTTAAACAAGGCACACAACATCAAGGTTCGCTTTCTGCCTCGTTGTCAGGTGGCATCAAGTGGATTCTAAGTCAGGGTGACCGTGTGCACAATAGAATAAGAGCATTGTCCAGTCTTGCACTGTCCTCACAATTATTACATTCAAGCCTGTTGTTTTAGCCACAGTGTCAATCCATCACATCGCACATCTCTCTTTTGTGCCAGCCTTCTTCTTTTCCATGCATGGTATGCTGTGCCAGTGAGTGTACTATACTGATAATATCTCACCATCTCACTTCTAAGGCTTAGCACTCTGGCCATATTTCCTGCAAGACAGATTTGTGGTAGTCAGATTTGTGGTAGACAGATTCTTGTGGTAGTCCGTGGTACTTTCAATAGTCTTTGCCCGCACCATAATTCAAACGCATCAACCCTGCTTAGTTTTTTTCTATTTATTGTCCAGCATTCACATGCATATGAGGTGACAAAAAACATCCCATCTTGGGTCAAGCACACCCAAAGTAACACCTTTGCCCTTTAGCATTATCAAGAGGTCTTATGCAGCAGAGTTGCCCAGGGCATATGTCATTTGATTTCTTAATTCTTCTGTGGGATTTAGAAAAGACCCAATGAGCCCAGGGATTTGATTTGTTAGGGAAACATTAGGAGTTCTGGTGGTACAGAAAGTTAGACACTTGACTGCTAACTGAAAATTCAGTTCCCACATGAGACAAATGTGGTTGTCTGCTTTCATGGAGATCTACAACCTCGGCCATCTCACGGGACAGTTCTACTCTGTCTTAAAGTGTGGGTATGAGTCAGAATCACAGAGATGGCAGTGGTTTGGGGGCTCAGGGAAGCGTTTATAGTATTACTGTGTAGGAGGGCCATGGGAATTATGCCTGCACATTGGCTTTAAGGCTAGAGGGTTATTGAAATGAAGGGCGCTGTGGTTAATTAAAACTCTAGAAAGAAACCAGTCCCTCTGGAAAAGGCCGTAGAAATAGACAGTTACAGACATCCCCTTAGAGCAGCCAGCCCATGCCATTCTCTTCCTGGAGACTAAGTGAACAGACATCTTATTATCACTGAGGACGGTGCTGTCAAGGTAAATCAATAAGCCCACATCTCGAGGCTGCATCAAACGAGAATCTGTAATAGAGTTATCTCAGTCAGCCAGGACAGAGGATCCCCAGAGTGCCAGGGTTTAACTTCAGAGACGGGACTGGAACACTTACAAGAACTGCATCGAAGCAACACAGAGAGTGTGCCAATGAAAACCAAAGAGGACATGAACACCTGTCCTCTTGAACAGGAAAGATGGATGGTGTGCGCGGCTGCCACACCGATGTCACACAGTATATCTGCCTCACGTTGGGGGTGAGTATTGCACCTCAGGGTGGGAGCTCCATAGGTTGGAGGTCAAAGTGCATTTATGGGACTCTTGGTAAGTGATGTAGCCTGGCAGTTATTTAAAGATGCAATTAACCCCACGATGAGATCTGCTATCAGGTAGTCACTCCTATGATAAGATCTGCTCTGAGCAGCCAATCAGTTGAAACAGAGTTTCCTCTGAGATGTGAACTCTTTCCAATATGTTTGGACACTCTGATAGACTCTCTCGATTTTTGCTTATTCTACATCCTGCATCTGACTTGTCAGCATCTGACCTCTGTTACTTTGATCTCCAGCCAATGACCTTCCCTGTTGCCTGCAGATCCTGAGATTCATTCATTGGCCCCCGCAGCCTGTGGAAAACAGGCTGTCATTTGACCTGCCAACCTTGGGTTACCAGCTCCACAGCTATCTGAATTCTACCTGATATGAACTTGGATTTGACAGTATCTACAACCATGTAGAGAGTGCAGATCATCTAACAGTCATAGCAGTACAGCGACAGGAAACTGCCACAGGCTCTGCTTGGATGCAGAAGAGGACATGGAACTAGGGGTGTAATTGCTGATATCAGGGACATCTTGGCTGGAAGCAGAGAATGCTTTTTGGTAGTTACATAATTTTTTGTTAACTTGAATACATAAAAGTATAGGGGAGAAGTTAATCATGTCACAGCCTGATGGTGGCCTTTTCGTAAGGTTCTTAGAAACCTTCCCCCCCCCCCCTGTCTTTACTTTCCTGTTGACAAGTCATGATGTTGGGCCTTGTGGGGGTCCTGTGATGTGACCATTGGATCATAAGACATCTTCCACCAGCCTGTGATGTTCTTGCATTTTGCATCATTGCTTGAGGCTGTGTGAGTTTGAAGAGGGATATCCATGGATTAGAATCAGACTTATGGGCCTGATCTGGACTGGACTGGGATAATTAACTACTTCCAAGTATAGCTACTTCTTTATGTCAAACTGTCTCTTATACATATATGAGTCTCACTGGATTTGTTTCTGTAGTCAACCCGGCCTAACCCATGATGGTACCAGGAGTGGGGTACTAGAGAAACATATCATGAGGATGAAGAGTGGATATCTGTTTGCCATCTGGATTATGGTAGTTTTTCTTTGGCTAGCCAAAGATCAAATATGGCCTCACTGTTGACTTGGCTGTTTATGGAAAGTTAAAGGTTTGATTCCTCTTTTTGGTCGTCATCATTGTTGGTTATTCATGTCTGCAATGGTGAAAATGAATGTAAGTATATATTTTGAGCTCAGCGGGTGAAAACCCCCTTGAAAAACTCCTCTAATACCATGTTGCTTATCAAAATGGATGACAGAAGGCCAGAAAAGATTGAAGTCGTTGAGGATTTTTGTCTTGCTTGGAGCCGCAACCAATGTTCATGGAATAAGCAGTCAGGAGACCTAAGGACAAGCTGCATTGGGTGAGTCTGCTGCACGAGACCTTTTTAGAGTACTGAAAAACAAAGATATCACTTTGAGGACTAAGGTGCACCTGACTCGAGCCAGGACATTTTCAGATGCCTCATATACATGTGAAAATCAGACATTTTGTAAGTAAGACTGAAGACTAATGGGCACATTTGAACTGTGGTGCTGGAGAAGAATATTGAAAGTATCCTGGATTGCCGAGGGACAAATCTATCTGTCTGGGAGAAAGTGCTGAGTGCTCCTAAGAGGCGAGGATGGAAAGACTTCATTCCACATACTTTGGACAGGAGAGACCTGTCCCTGGAGAAGGACACCATGTTTAGTAGAGGGGCAGCGGAAAAGAGGAAGGACCTCCAGGATACGAATCAACACAGTGTCTCCACTAACAGGCTCAAGCTCAGGAAGGGTTGTGAGGATGATGCAGGATCCGGCAGGGTTTGGTTCTGTTGTGCATAAGGTCGCTGTGGGTCAAAACCAACTCAGTGACATCTAAAAGAACAATGACAAGAACAATCGTGTGGTCTATTCCTTCGAGATAAATTTTATACACACGCGCGCGCTCTCAAACACACTTCACTTTAGAAGCTGTGGTATGTCACTGGTGTACGCATTGGCTGCTATCCTCAAGGTTGCAGTTCAAGCTCGCCAGCAGCTGTGAGAGAGAGATGAGGCTGCCTATTCCTTTATGGATATCGCCTGGAAAACCACATAGGGTCCCTTGAGGTCTAGAGGGAGACTACTTGCTTCATTTCTGTAAAGAACCTACCCCAAGAAAATAAGTTGAAGCTAATCCAGCTTCCCTGAAATAGTTGTTCTTGTACAAATGTCATAGGAATGTTGAGACATTAGGATGTAGAAGCCGGAGAATAGACCTATGTTTTAACAGAATCTTCAAACAAGGTAGATAAGCCATCCAAGCAATGTCTTCATTGAAAAATCACACACACCAGGGATGCATGGTATTTCTCAGGCTGCCCAGAACATACATTTTAAGACCAGGCATTTCCAGCAGCTCTTCCCACCCAGGACAGCTCTCAAAGTCACCCAAGGACAGGGATCAAGCTTGGTATTGTGCATTTAGCTTTCCCCTTACCCTCTGGGCTCAGCCAGATTCTGATTTCTTGGGTCTCTTTGGGATCCTGGGCCAAGGATCTGAATGAGAGTGCCAACTTGCTGTCAGCGGCAGCAGCAGTGAGCAGTCTAGCCTGTGCTGGGTCCCTTTCCAGGAGCCTTGCAGAGCCCTGTTTCCTTGTTTTCTGTTTCTGGAGCAGGTGCAGGGAGGTCACCGTGTGCGTTCTTTCTTCTCTTTTGCCAGACTCTTAGGGAGAAACTCCCGGCTAGTAATGCTTCCTCCCTGAGTTCACAGCTCACAGTTTTCTCAGGAAGATTATTTTGGGGGAGAAACTTTCAGAAAGAGTTTCCAAATAATCAGGAGTTCTGCAGATCCTCCCTTTCCTCACCACGAGTGCCCTTTTCCTGCCCGACGGCCTGTCTTTTATGGGTCTCAATTTATGTTCAAACTCAGACTCCTAAGCTGGTCGCCCCAGTGTCTGTGCCACCAGAGCCTCATTAGTCGGCTTCTCCTCCAGCAGCTCCCCTGCAGGTTAGAGCTGGTGCAGGGAGCTGGGCAGCACCATATGCTGGGCCTTCACCAGACAAACAGCCCCTAATCCCTTCTGGGGCAGCAGTCCATGCACGCCAAGTGCTTGGCTGTCCTCCTTGCTGATGTGTATGGTGGTGCTTTGACACTTTCCCAAGTCGGGGGTTGAAACACAAGATGAAAGCATCCTGTCAATGTGTGTGCACGCTGACCTTTGCACCGAGGCTGGGGTTGGGCCCAGGTGGCTGGTGAACTCTAGATAACCGGGGAGATTTAGGTGGTACTTCTCTCCAAATAGAATCATACCGTGTTGAAAGTGATTTCTCAGTCCCTTTCTCTTTCTGTCTAGTTCTCTCTCTCTCTCTCTCTCTCTCTCTCTCTCTCTCTCTCTCTCTCTAATGCCAATTGGTGTATTATTTATGTATTTATCTATATTCTCTCTTTGCCACCTATGCTATCTATCATCTATCTATATACACTTTATCTACCTCACTACCTATCTATAATGCATCTATCATCTACACTCATCTGTCCTTCTATCTATCATTATCTATTCTATCATCTATCTAACTTCTGTATATCTGTCATCCGTATTAGAAACCATATCTGTTTATGTGACCAAGCAAGAATAAGTGGGCGGCGCTGGTTTCATCAACCTATTTTAATTTTTTTTTTGAGAACAGACATATGTTGAGGTCAGAGAACCCCTGGAACTAGTAGATGGAACTCCTGTCTCCTAGACACTGCCCACGCTGGCTAGATGCGTCCCACTCATTGCTCTCTATTTCCCTACCTTGCTTTATACACATGAGAAGAAGGAGGGTGGCTGAGGCTATTTTGGTTGTATGATGTCCCCTGTCACTGACACTGGGGGTTGGTCTTTGATTTTCACCAACAGAGACTGCCTCTGGCTGTCAGAGCTGGGACTGTGGGCTCCCCCAGGCTCCGAGATGCAAACGCTGAGACCCAGCCATCAGGGTCAGACAGGATGGGAGAGGAGGGCTAAGTGCAAGTTCCTGGACCTCCTTCTGGAGATCTAAGCAGCCCTTCCCAGGCTCTCCCGGTGGTAGAGGACTCACCATCTACCCGGTGTCTAATCTACACCTAATGTGTATTGACAAGAAGCTCACGAGTAGCCACCTGGGGCTGGGGCTGGGGAAGGAATCTCTGACAGTGCTGAGAAGTTGTATGTCTCAGTCGTGGCTTCAAGGGGAGCAGTGGTGGTGGTGTTGATTTCCATTGCGTCTACACCACTTCATGGCAACCCCAAGTACAGACAGACCTCTGAGCACGTTCAGGCTCAGTCTGGGTGTTAAGAGCTGCTGCTAAGAAACATGCCCCAGGAAGAGATGATCACCACTAAGACAGTCAGTCCGTTTGGGTCACCTGGTGTTATGCTGACAGCGTACCATGGTCTATGACGTATAGGCAGGCTTGCTGAAAATGCTCCCAGGCTTCTCATGAGAATGACCAGCATGGAGTTCAGGGACATGACACAAGCACCCATTGTTGGGAAAACACTGCTGGTGGGGTTGCTTGCTTCAGGGCTGCTACAAGCCTTTGATATAGACTCTCAGCCAAGAGCAGCATCGTGCGGCACAATAGAATGAGGTCTGTTGTGCAAGACAGCACAGCATTGCCCAGCTCTATGCCAACCTCACCACTCATCGTGGGGACTGCTGTGTTCATCCAGGCCCAGGGAGTCCCCTTCCTTGTGGCTGCCTTACTGGGCAGGATGTCCTTCCCTCCTCACAGGGGCATGGTTGCCTCAGCCTGCTGTGCACACTCTGTATGCTGTTAGGCCGGGCCTTCCCTAACCAACCTACAGTGCCCCAAAGGACCCCAGGAAGGACAGCCCCTGTGC